>PVKN010000005.1:73656-123483 GCA_004027915.1 Capromys pilorides | reverse complement strand
CCTTACCGCCGTCTCCCAAGTCCTCGGAGCACTAGGGGGCGCTAGCGGAAGGTTCGGGGAGGGCCGAAGCGTTGGCAGTGTACGCCCCGCCCTCGACTGCGGGGGCCTAAAGCCTTCCACCCAACCCCTCTCCCTTCGAGCGCCGCCCCTTCCCCCACAGCGAGGGTCGACCGAGGAGGCGGGGCTCGGCGAGCGTGGGAGGCGTGCCATGACAGTGAGAGCACGAAGAAGTGCCCTTCCCCCGCCGCGTGGGGCTTGGGTGTGCCCTGCGCATTTGGGTGTCCTGGATTGCAAAGCGACCCCGAGGGTCCTTGGGAACAATCTCGGTGTGCCTACCCGCCGCACCCCCCAACCGTGGGCCGGGTGGGGCAGAGGGTCCCTGCTTGGGGAGCTGAGTGGGAAAAGGGTGGGCCTGCTGCTAGACACCGGTAGAAAAGGGGGTTGGTACATCGACAGAGAGGGGAATTTGGTGACCCAGACTTGACTGCTTTCCCACTACTACCTTGAGTCACTAAACTTCGGCTCCCATGTAGCATCCCCCATAGCCCTCCCAACAAGAGGCTCTTTTTGCACACACAGACCCCCAGGACCTGATCTTGGTTCTGGGGGAGACCTCTCAGGACAAGGAGCCCTACTAGGGGAGCTAGCATTGCACCTAGTAGTGGACTGGAATTCCTGGGGACCCCAGTCCTAGCGAGGACCTGGCAGGGCTACTTTGACTCACCCACTCACACCAACCAGGAGGATCCCACTTGGCCTGAAAGGTCTTGGAAGACCTGAGACAGGCTAGCAGTGGTACAGCGCAGCAACATTTCTCTTACATATGGAAACTTTTTTTAAAAAGGAAAACTATTGTAATGCTGCTACTTAGATTAAGATCCACAAAGGAGTGAGACCTAGGCAAGTCTAGATTGGGGGAGGGGGAAGGGCAGACATAGAGCGGAAGCAGGGTCCTGGCAGAGATTGCTTAGAACTCTGCACCCTTTCCTTAACATCCTCTCATCAAATCTTGTGGTGAAGCTCAAGGTCTTGGCTGGGGCTCAGAGTGATTTGCTGGACAACTGTGGGTTGGAGGTAGACAGTATGCAGGCTTTGGGCGCAGTTGGGAGGCCAACTGTGATGACCAACAAGGGCAACCTCGTTGTTTCCAGTAGCTTTGTTGAGGGGGCAGGAATACCATAAATTAGTGAGTGGACAGAGGAAAAAAAAACATTACCACCTTCCTACAGGCCTTGGATAGATCTACCTCCTCCAGGACAACAAAACAGCCAGAGGAGGAGTAGGGCTTTCCAGCAGCTAGGCTCTATGCAAAGGCCGTGCAGCAGGCAGGAAAGAAAAGGAAGTGTAAGGCCCCAGAGAGAGCCAAGGCAGAAATATGCAGGCGACGATGGGGGCTGTCAAGGAAGAGAAGGGCAGGGCTGGGTTCCTAAAAGGCCTAGAGAGAAAACTGCATGACATTCACAGTGCGGTAGCCAGTCATCATGCTTCACCATGCTCTGCTCACCAGGTGCTTGCAGAAAGGGCCACAGACTTGAAATATTATGTTTTAAAGACTCTTAATTTGACAAAGTCCACAACAGCAGGTTTCTCACAACCATTTTACACACCAATGACACTACTCAGACACCTAGAGGGGCGTTTTCCAATTGTCCCATCATTCTTCTCCTTTCTCAGAAATTCCCCCCCCTCCCCTCTCTCTAGTTCGATCTCCCCCTCCCCGCCACCCCAGTGTCTTGCAGCACCAGCACTGGAGGATGAGCCCTCCTCAGTGGAGGATGAGTTCACTCTGCAAAGGAGGAATCCCCATGCCATGTGACACAGGCACACCACTGGGAAAGCAAATAAAAAGCAGACAAATAAGACATCAGAGCATTGAGTTAAAAACAATGGTGGCATACATTCCTGTCGCTACAAAGAATGCTAGGAGATGAAGCATTAGGACAATTTGGAAATTGGCTTTAAAATTGTTTAATTAAACTGTACAGAGTGTTCAGATGTGTTTCTTAAATCTTCCAGACCTCTGGAAAATTTGGTTCTGCTTTTTTTTCTTCTTCATTTTTTTTCTTCTTCTATGGGTAGAGCTTTTGCTTGTCAGAGTTTGGTGGGGGGGAGGGTGGACCAGGAGTGCAGCCAGCAGAAAGCAAAAGAACTCTCAGACATAAGACTATGATCTGGGTGTCAGGAATTACTCCGACTGGTGGTCGGCAGTCACTTGGAGGCCTGGGGCCCCTGAACTTTGGCAGACTGGACAAGGGGCAGTGGGCATCACAACCTTATCCATCCGATCTATGGCACCTGTCCAGCTTGGAGGGCATCTCCGGCATCCACCCCCACTCAGGCACATTGGTCTGTATTTAGGGTGCCCTGTCTATCTTGAACAGGCTGTGGTCCCCATAGACTCTCTGAAGACCTCCTCTCTTCATACCCACGTCCCTCCTAGGACTCCCAATGGTTGCCATGCTCCGTGAGTCTAGTCTGAGTTTCTGCTTGGATCCATAGCTTATTCTCTGGCATCATTTCCAGCCTGTCCTCCCCAGCTATTTCCTTTGAACAACATACCCACCTCTACCAAACCAGCCCTGCCAAATCCCCACTCTACATTTAGCCAACTTCCCCAACTTAGCAGGCCCATTGCTCTTGCCCTTTCAGATTCCATACCTCAACCTTGCTTCTTGGCCCTACAGCCCTCCCCTGACTATTCACTGGGCCTGCTTTCTCCTCGAGCTCCATATGATTTTTCTGCAGTGGCCACCTTATGCTATAGATGTACCCATGACCCAATACAAGTGCCTGCCTTCTTGTATGTGGTCAGGAAATTCAATAGCACAGTGACCCTGGGGCCTAGTAGGCGAGCAGCCCCAGGCAAGTGCCCCTGCAGCAAGACTAGTGGTGTAGGTTGGAATTCTAACCCAGTCCAGCCCATTCTAGCTCCTGTCTTTGGTGACCTCTCTGGAAAACACAGGATAAAGTAAGGTCCGAGCTCATTATGGGTTGCCATGGATTCCAGCTTTCCTGACATCCCTCATGAAAGACAATGTCCAGAACAGCAAGCTCTAACATGGTATCAAGGGGATAGCATGTCCTTGATGACCTTGGGCTGGTTCCACCACCTGCTATGGCTGGCTTACTGGCCAGCACCTGGTTTTCCATGCGCTGGACCTTGGACTAGATGACACTCTTCTGGGCACATGCTAGAGGTCTGCATGAGTATTCACATCTGGGCCCAAATGGGCCAGCTATATTCCCAAGGGTCCACCCCAGCTCACTATCACCTGGAAACCAGGCCTAAAAGGACACTCCTTGTGCACAGCCCAGACTCTTGCCTGGGTAGTGATAGGTGCATTACTCCCAGCCCACAAATCCCTTATTATCTAAGTGTCCTCTGAAATTACCCAGCTCAAGGATCTTCTGAGACTGTATGCCACCCCACTGGTCACACTGGACAGTAGAACTCTTCTGACTCCCTTTCCCCAGACTTTAGACTCAGGACAAAGCAAGAAGCTGAAAGAAAGAATTTCCTGAGCAGGCTTACTCTTCCTTAAATTCATGGATCTCTTCTACACAGCCATGGGTAACAGGCTCAGTGCCACATAGCTACCTCTTGAGTGTTCCAAGTGTCCTGTGCTTGTCTTTAATGTCATCCTGCAAGATCAGTCTTCTCTGTCCTGGAACCCTGAAGCCAGCCCCTCTGCATCTTTGTCCAGAAACAAGAGACCAAGTGAGCCCTAGCCTGCATGTGTCTCCAGCTGCAGAATGGACAGACACAGTGTTCTCTACCCACAGAAGAAGCCTTAGGTTGGAGCTGTCCATGTAGTAGATGGAAATATAGGTTGTCCAGTTAACTTGAAATTTCAAACAATGAATATTTTATTTTATAGTGTAGATTTCATGGAGAATTTGGGACATACTTAAATTTTTAAAAATGTGTCTATATCTGAAATATCAATTTAAACAGGAGTCTTATATGTTATCTGGTGACCTATAAGAGGTTAATACAAGGGGCAGATCTATGGGTGCTGAGAGTGGGGGAGCAGGGAAGGACTAGCTCAGATGAACCAAGTGGAGCAGTACCTCATGGATCCCAGTAGTGCAGAAGTTTAAATAAAGCCAGCTCCTTGAGAGGTGCAGCGCAAGCTGGTACCCAGTTGAGTATCCAATTGAGTGATCAACCTCCCCATAAGCTATTATAGGTATCATAACTAGTCTTATATGACAAAAGACATCAATTTCCTATGGTCCAGAAGTCCCAATTCAAGGGACTTGCAGTGCCTGACAAGTACAGTCTACACTTCTTGCTGTGTTCCCATGTAGTACTGCTCTGCAAGATTCCTCACCTGCTGGGTATGGTGGTGCACACCTGCAGTCCTAGCACTCAGGATGCTGAGGCAGTAGGATCTCCATGAGTTCAAGGCCACCTAAGGCTACATAATGAGTTCAAGATCAGACTAAATTGCATAGTGAGACCCTGCCTCAACAAAAACAAAAAGACCCCTCATTTTCCAAGGGCCTCAACCCTCTACCCAAGCACCTCCCAATACTATCAGTTAGGAGTCATATCCAGACTACACCAGACACTCACCTGACAAGGACAGGCCCACATGATCTGAACTTCTTGCTGTGTCCTCATGTAGTCTTTTCCTACAAGATCCACAAGGTAGGACAGTATCCTGGAAGCATGTGAGCTTACATCACTCCAAGCTGCCTAGCTCTGGCCACTGTGGGGAAGGGGTAACAGGACTGCATGCATAGTCTTGACAGAGCCTGAGCAAACATCATAGGCCTCCTAAAGCAGGGAAGGCTCTAGACCTGCATTTAGCAACATTGCAATGCCACAAAACCCTGGGGCAGAGGTACAGTGCGATTGCCTTTGCTTGGCACCTGTCATACAGGAGGTGCTTGGTAAATGCATGCCACCTATATGGCTAGAGGAGTAGTGCTTGTGTTTGAAGGAATTTGGAGGACCCATAAGCCCCAAACTAGGCTAGGAGGGAGAGGGGTCCTGGTGACCAGCCAGCTGGTAGATGATCTGATTCATCCCAGGAGACTTTGACCAACACTCATGACAACTCATTGCCTATAGTTCTAAGCTAGCAGTGACAGTTTTAAAAGCTATGGTACAGTGATTAAAACCTAAATGAGTACCGAGTAAGGACCATCCCACTTATGATAGCCAGTTGAGAAGACTGGTTTTCAGTGATGTTGAAAGATTACTATGTGGGAATGTATTTTTTTCTCACCTTGGTGTTGTCTGAATAGATACATCTCTGTCCCAGGTCTGTCCCTGACCTGAGGAGTGGGCAGGACATACAGGGGAGGATATGCATGGCCCCTTGGTTTACTGGGGAGGAAGCAAAGGGAGGAGACCATGATTGAGACTCAAATTTTAGCTCCTGGGTTCAAACTTGCCCTTCCTGGCTGTGTAGCTTTGTGCAACTGTCTTGACCTCTCTCCAAATTAAATTTTCTCTGAAAAAGATTTTGTGCAAATGAAAGATGATGATGAGGACCAACCAAATAGCTCAGTGGATTAAAGTACCTGGGAGCAGGCATAGGAGCCAGGGATTCCATCTGCCTGCCATGCTGGCCTCTCTCCCGGGGCACACTGAGATGACAATTGAGACTGGGGATGGTGGTGAGCACCTGTAATCCTAGTTCTTGGAAGGCTATAAACAGACAGATCACTACAAGTCCAATCTAGTAGTGAGACTCTGAACACCCTGTAGACCCTTCCTAAAAACAAAAAAGAAAGGTGATGATAAATTGGCAGTTCCTCGAACAACTGAACAAGAAATTGCCACAGGGCCCAGTCCAAGAGAAGTGAGTATGTGTGTCCACACAGAAATGTGTACATAAATATTCACATAGCACTACTCAGTGTCCAAAGGGTAAAAATAATCCAAGCATTTGAAAGACTAGGAGATATGCAACTGTAGTCTGCACACAGTAGGCTCTTACTTAGCCACAGGGAGGAATGAAGCTTGATGTGTTTGTATGTAAACCTGAAGACTCCTGCTTCTCGAAAGAAAGGAGACCAGGACAGATGCTTCAGGACTTGTGCAGAAGCCCCAGAGGAGAGGAATCCCTAGAGACAGCTGGGGGTAGGGGGGCTATGCTGGTGGTTAGGGAGGTTCTTGAGAGGTGGTAAGAATGTTCAATGGGGTGAGTATGCCCTCTGGCCATTCTAGGAACCACGGCCATATTCTCTGAATGATTTCTATCCACCACAAGACTAAGCCAGTTGGACCTGTGCTCAAAAAGGCCTTTTTAAACAGGCCCCTCAATCCCTGAGACACAGCCAGAGCTGGACAACCCTGCAGGGGCTAGAGGGGAAGAGCCTGTTTCTTAGGGGCCTCAGGGTTATAGAGGCCCTGGGGGCGGTGACTGCTTTGCAGCAACATCTGGACAGGCTAAGCAGGGAGCAGACCCATGGGAATTGAGCCCAGAGCAAGGGGCCGTGAGAAAACAACAGGCGAACATCAGGCCCTTCTGTCCTCACCCTAGCTCTACTCAGTCCCCTCTGTTGGCAGGAAGGGGACAAGGAGATAGCTCAGTGGCATAAGTGCCTGCCTGGCAAGCACAGGGTCCTGAGTTCAATCCCTAGTACCACACGCACACACACACACACACACACACACACACACATGCACACAAAACCTTGTTGGCAGGAAGGATTATGCCTGGGTAGTTCTTCTCTGGAAGCCCCTTCTTGGCCATGTGGAGTCCTCTCTTAGAAAGAGATCCCTGGAAGGCCAGTATGGCAGGTCCCTTAGATCAAAGTCAGATGGCTGCAAGTAGCAGCACCCCTGGCCCTCAGAGCCCTAGGAAGATCTCCTTCTCCCAGCCCATCAAAGCCCGCACAGTTGCATCCCCAAAATCTGGCCCCAGATTATTTCCTCCTACTGCAGCTGTTTGATCAGGGACCAGCAAATGACCATACAGGGCAAGGTTCCTTCATGGGAAGGTACAGGCACTAGGCTGGTAACTTCTGAGGGACAGCTGACACAGAAATGGGTATAGCATCACAAGGAACAGCTGTGAAGAGACCCTGGGGGTGTTAAGTGGGGCTGGGAGCCCAGCCTGAGCTCTGCTGCTTTCACCAGGGTGGCTCCTGCATTATGGCTTGGTTTTTATTATGGAGATTGATGGGAGACCCGGCATAAGTGGCTGAGCTCCTGGAGATAGGTGGAGACTAGGGCTGCAATCAGCAGTTGATAATCACAGGGATGCAGGGCTGCAGAGATCAAGTACCCACTGGGAAGTGAGGTCACCTCTCTGACTCATGTTCCTTTCATACATTAACTCCCAAAAGATGGTTTTATCTTTACAGTTAGCTGAGTTAAGTCATCAACTATCAAATATTTGAACAGTGCCTGCTCCAGAGGGATGCCCTCTCTGAGCTGTGACAAAGGTCAGCCCTGAGAAGCCATCCCAGCTGCAGCCTAAGTAGATGGTGGTAGAAAATGTGTGCTCCTGATGACCCACTGCTAAGCCTGCTCCTGGGCCCTGTTCAGACTCTGACAGCATTTACATAATATGCTTTGTTTATCATTCTGCTGATTCCACTTAGCACTGGTTTCCGCGTGGCTGGCCAGAGTTGCCTCGGACCATTTTCATAGAAGGAGAATAGCACACAACAGGATGGACTCATATGGTCATCCCCGGGAGAGCCATGCTTCAGCTGCTGCCAGGGAGCCTATGGTCACACCCAGTGTGGTTTCCTTCCCTGGAGAGCAAATATGGACTGTCTGGTCCCTGGAGGGTTAACCTTCAACAGATAGTGAGGAGAATCTGGCTCCAGAGACACTCAGGATATTTAAGGAACCGCTACAATTAATATGAAAAAGACAAGCCAGTTTGAAAACAATCAAAAGATCAGAGTGGACATGTCACTAAGGATTCTACAGATGGTGAGTAAGCAGGAGGAAAATGATCAACAGTGATAGCCATTAGGGGACTGTGCATTAAAACCATGAGGAGAACTGGGTTTCAGTGGCATGTGCCTGTCATACTAGCTACTCGGGAGGCTACAGACCATCTGGGGCCAGGCTGGGGCAACTTAGCAAACCCTGTTCAAAATAAAATGAAAATGGCTAGGATGTAGCTCAGTGGTACAGCCCTTGCTTAGTATTCATGAAGAAGCCCTGGGTTTTATCCACACTACTACAAAAATAAAAACAAATAAACCCAAGAATAGGTACCACTTCACATCTGCCTGGCAAGCACCTGAAAGACTAATGCCATTGAATGTCAGCAAGGATATGAAGAACACAGAACTCACACACTACATGTGGGGTTGCAAAATGGTGTGGCCAGTTTGGAAAATTTGGAAGTTTTTTAAATTCTAAATGCACTCAGGGTATAGTACAGTCCTTCTTTATGAGGTATTTTTTTCTGGGGAGAAATGAAATCATGGATCACACAAAGATTTGTATAAATGCTCACCACTGCCCCTAAACAGAGAGGCACCTGGGTCCTCCTAGGTGGTCCAAGAGGCCGAACCACAGTACAGGAATCAACACAGCGTTTGCACATGGGGATGAGCAAACTACTGATTCAAAATGCAGGTGACATGAAGGCAATTATGCTGAGTGAAATAAGCCAGATGTGAACCTGTGTAGACTATGTTTCCACTCATAACAATTCTAGAAATGCACAACCACAGTGTGGGATTCAGGTGAGTAGTTAGCTGGGGAGAGGGGAAGGTAGGGGAGGAATGTTTCCACAGTCTTCATTGTAGCAGTGGTCTTGAAGGCACTACTTATATGTACTTATATGTGTCAAACTTTAAATATACACAGTTTACTGAATTAGTAATTACACCTCAGTAAAGCTACTTAAAAATACATATTCTCAAAAACAACTCCCCAAATTCAATGAATTGGACATTGTATAGATGTACATTTCAATGTTTATAAATTTTTCTCAATACTAAAAAGAGTCTATCCCATCTGGAAGGCTAAGGCAGGAGGTTCAATAATTTAAGTCCATCCTAGGCAACTTAGCAGCTTAGTAAGACCACATTTGATTTTTTTCCTTGAAATATCTCTCAGCCCTGTAAAACCCTGTGTGTGTGTGTGTGTGTGTGTGTGTGTGTGTGTGTGTGTGTGTGTAAGAGAGAGAGAGAGAGAGAAGACAGACAGACAGAGAGACAGAGAGACAGAGAGACAGAGAGACAGAGAGACAGAGAGACAGAGAGACAGAGACAGAGACAGCTGGGCAAATAGCTCAGTATTAAGCCTCAGGTTCAGTTCCTCAAAATGAAAAGAAAGAAACTAGAATAATAAAGAGAATCTAAAGGAGGAAATTTGAATGTGCCAGGCACTGAAGGAATGCCATGAAGGTGCAGTGGCCCGGCTGACTCCTTGCCTGTTGTTGGCACTGAGGCCCAGACAGCCCCACCCACCTGCCCTGCCTGGTCTTGGGCCTGAGTTTGAGGCTGTCTTGGCCAGGCATCCAGAGTCAGCACAGCGAGTTCTCAGAGATGTTTTGATTTCAGACCACACACATCCTTTCACAGCACTGTATCTGTCTTTCTTCCCAGATTTCATCTTCCTCTTGCAGGTGGAGAAAGCAAAGTCTGAGCCTTCATTAGGCAGCAAGCAGCCTAAGTGAGAGACTCACATAATTCCACAAGTCTGGATCCATGGCTCCTGGATCAGGAGCTCTGGCTCAGAGGATCCTGAAGTCCTAGTGTGTCTCTGAGCTCATATAGTGCCTACAGTGCTAGATTGTAGCCTGAACCCAGTAGGGTGCTCCACCATGGTTTCACTCCAGAAAAGCAGCCACAGGCAGAGGAGGCAGCTCTGCTCCTGGAACGGCCCAGCTCTATAATCTGCAGGCTCTGTCCCTCTCTGCTTCCTACCCAGCCTGCTCAACCTTTCATTGCTAAGCTAACCTCACATTCCCTCACGGAGACACTGAGGCTAGTAAGAGCAAAGAGCTCACTCAAGTCAACTTGCTAGCAGCTAGACACTCCTATAACCTGAAATTAGGTGGACAAGCCCCCTCTCTTGACTATAAGGTATATGTGTGGTAAGGAGGTAAGAGGCCCAGTTCAAGCTGGGCATTGTGGCACATCCTATAATCCCATTATCAGGAGGCTAAGGCAGGAGATCACCACAGGAGTGAGGCCAGCCTGGGCTATGAAGGGAGTTGATAGTCTGAACTATACAGAGAGACCCTGTTTCCAAAAAAAAAAAAAAAAAAAAAGAGGCCCAGGTTCAAGTTCCAATTTGGTCCAAGTGACCAGGGGCAAGACACAGGCCTCTGGACCTCAGTTTTCCCTTTGGAGGAATGAAGACAAGATGCAGGCCCTTATGCACCCCCACCACCACTACCAAGACAGACTCAGATGCAAACACCAGATTATCTGCCCAGATTTGTGCCCCTTCCTTTTTGCCTGTTGAACATTTTTCTTTGTCTGATGAGCACAACCAAGCATCTAAAGCAGCATTTTCATAGTTGACCCAACATTTCTGAGTGTTACTGGGGTTATATTTTTGGGTTAACTTTTTCTGGTGGTGGCTATGGCCTTGAGTAGATTCTCATATGTCCTTGTAAAACTCTGTGCCTGGTCCAGGAACTTACTGAAGATCTGCAAGGTTGAAGACTCCATTGCTATGCATGAGGGCAGGGCCTCCCCACAGGCAAAATCAAGTATAACCTGGGGACTCAGAGAAGTTTTGTGCTTGTCCCAGAGGAGATGTTAAACACTGAGGGAGCTTCTGTCTGTGTTCAGACTAGGACACAATCACAGAGGGAGAGAGAAGATGCCAGTCCTGGAAACACAAAGGCTATCATGTAGCTTGGTGGTAGCTTGATGCTGCTGTAAGGAAGTGGCAACAGAGGAAATCCATACACTGGCTATATCTGTACAATTCCGGACCCTATGCTGAGGTCACAGTGGAGGTCATGTGCATGGGTTTGTGAGCAAGACTGAATGGGGACCAGGTCTCTATACAGGACATAGGCAAAGGAAGGGCAGCAATGGGGAGGAGGCATCAGTCGAAGGCATCAGGCATGAAGTTGTTTCCCAATAGTTGGAGAAGGATAATATCTAGGGGGACTGAGAGGGACTGGAATCGCAGCTTGCACCTCCAGGATACAATGGATATGTCACTTTGACCTTGGGGCACCTCGTTGCGGCAACCCCAGAACGCTAACACAGGGTGTACATGATGCCATGAGAGGGCTGGGGAGATAGCTCAGTAGAATACGCACTTGCCTGGCAAGTATAAGGGCCTGAGTTCAGTTCCTGGTTCCGCAAACAAACGAACACATAATTACATGAGAAGCATGGTAAACTCTGAGACTGGTGTGGACTTGGGCTCCTGCTCCATGTCCTTTTCACAAGCCAGAGATCCTATGATGATCATAGTACCCCAACGTTTGGGAGTGACTCTTGACTCCATTCCTCCAACAGGAAAACTGAGGTCCAGGGGCCTATGCCTTGCACCTGGTCTCTTGAACCAAATTGGGACTTGAACCTGGGCCTGTTTTTGTTGTTGTTTTTGAAACAGGATCTCCCTGTGTAGTTCAGACTAACTATTAACTCCTTTTGTAGCTCAGACTGGCCTCACACCTATGATGATCTCCTGCCTCAATCTCGTGATGCTGAGATTGCAGGATGCACCACAAGAGGCTGCCCTACTGCTGAGACTCAGCTTCTAGGGACTGAGTCTCAGCAGTAGGGCAGCCTGAAAGATCGCCCCCTCTTGGCCTCTTGGAGGAGTGGAGAGACCTGGGCAACTGTCAGCCTGGGCCTTATACAGATCAAGACTCAATCACCTGTAGGGCTAGAAATCATCCACCTGGAATATCCATAGAAAAATTGATCCTGGGCCAGTGGGACGGTATGGCCATGGCAGATGTGGTGTCACAGCTCCTCAGAGGGACACTGCACAGCCCAAGCCACCAAGTTTCTTCTGTTGGAGACAAACTCACAAGGAAGGAATCCACCATGAATGAAAGCCATCTGGTCTGTAAGTCCCAGATTTTGAGTGGGTATCACATCAAACAAATGGAATGGGAAAAGAATGTGTTGAAAATTATGGGGGAAACCCACAAAATAAATCAGAACCCTAAGGAAAGAAGTATGATGCCATGGGGGAGGGAGTTAAAAGCGCTATTTGGGCATGGCTGATAAGAGAATTAGTGAATTAGAAGATTGATCTGTGAAAAATCACCTCAGTGCCCACAGAACAGATGAGAAATAGCAGATAACAAAAAACTTAGGATACCTGAGGATGGAGAAACCTGGTAAACATGTCCACAATAGGGGGCATCAAGCTACATCCAGGTGCGAGGCAAGCAGCCTTTACTGGTGCCACACTGTCCAGCTGTTCACTCTCAATCCAAGGGTGCCTTCACATAGAGACCCTCAGGCCCACAGAGCCTGCTATGTTTCCTATCTGGCCCTTTCCAAGAAAACTTAGTAAGTTCTGCTTTAGAAGTTCCAGAAGAAAGACAAAGAGGAAATAGCCAGTGTTACAGCTGAAAAGGATAAGAATCCTCAGATACAAGAAATAAACAGGTTAAATATGAGGTGATTCACATTCAAGTTCAATAAAGGGACCTACAGAACCCAAGTGAAAATAGGAACTCAATGCCATGTCAAAGGAAAGCCTGAGGGTCATAAATAATGGCAGGAGTATACACAGTGGACTCTTTTGCAGCAGGGAGAAGTCAGGAGGCAGAAGAATACTGAAAGGTGTGCCAGAAGGGATTGCCCATCCAGAACCTATGCTTAGGGGACTTTCGAGTTAGCTCATTGGTTTAAGCACCTGTGCGGACAATCCCAGTCAGGCACAGGAGACAGCGGTTCAATCCCCACATCAACCCTTAAGGAAGCCTGAGCCAGCCAAAAAACAAACAAAAACAAAACAAACAAACAAATAAAACCGCTTTAGAACCTATGCTTAGCAGTAGACTCCACACATCATGGGCAGCATCAGACAATTTAAGATGTCTTCATTCCAACTCCTAATATAAGGAGTAGTTCAGTGAAAAAGACCATGTACATAACATTTGCAGAGAAAATAATAAACACACACTTCAAAGGCATCAAAAAAGAGCTAAACACGCCTGTAATCTCAGCAGTTGGGAGGCTGAGGTAGGAGGATCGGTGTGAGTTCGAGACCAGCCTGGGCTACAAAAGTGAGCTCAAGGCCAGCCTGAACTGCATAGTGAGACCCTGTCTCAAAAAGACAAAAAAAAAAAAAGCTAAAGACATGAGGGACTGTGAAGAGATGGCATTATGGGTTGACAACTCTTTCCAAATTAACTTATACATTCAATGCAATCTACATCATACTCCAAATAGGTGTTTCTTGGATTGTGATAAGGTGACACTAAAGTTTATCTGGATGAATAAAGAATCAAGAGTAGCTTGGACCATCTTAAGGAAGAATAACAGGGGAGGTCCCTTAGTCAGATTTCAAGACTCAAAGTCAAGTTGAAGTGACAGAAACACCAGGGGTTAGAAAGCAGTCAGGCTAGAGTGACTTGAGAAACATCCAGTGTGAGACATGAGATATCAGGAGAGTGAAGTGAGTTGCAGCAGGTGCCTGAGTAGGTGACAATGAGCCTGGACAAGAGCTGGCCCCTAGGAGCCAGAAGACAGATGTCCAAAGAATCAGTGACCCACGTGTTACACACCACTGCTAAAAATTAAATGTGTAAAAATTGCAATTAGTTGGAAGGGGAAGAACCCCAGTTTGGTGAAAAGGGAAGCCATAGGTCACAACAGAGAGGGCAGGATGGAAAGAGTGACTCCATACACAACTCTGCCTTCACATCACTGTCACTGCAGTGGCTACTAAAATGGTCATTTGGTCACGTGAGACTTAGAATCAACAGCATTATACAGCTATCTGTAGGTTGTTGGCTGGCCATATCTTATCTAAGCAGCACTGATAAGCACTGTGAACATCAGCACATGCCTGCATTGCTGGGTGACTGGCACCCCTGAACAGTGAAACTAGCACCTCAAAGGCTGTGGCAGAGAAAGGGGTTTGTGCCAATCTATAGTACCCACAGCCACAGGGCACATGTTAACAGTGTTAACTGGGATGGTAATGAAGGACCCTTTCCCCTGCTTCTTTGGGTGTACAAAGCACTTCCATTCAGCTTTAAACAGAGATATGTGTTCTTCTCAGGTCCCCTCCTACGGCCCCAAATACACCTGAGGGAAAGTGTCAATGACTTCCAAAGCTGGCAGGAAAATAGGACTATGATGGGGGCTTCAACCCATTCTGTCGGGGAAGAATTAATGTCCTCTTTTGTTCCCATGGGCAGATTTCTTAGGGATGGCAAAGCTGAAAGGCAAGTGACCCTCAGAACTAGGTCACGTTTTAAGGGGTACAGAATTCCCATAGATACCTCAGTTTCCAGAACTTTCCCTTCCCCTCCTTGATACCTGTCCTCCTCTCAGTCTCTCTCCACCCAGACCACTCTTCCTCCCTCCCTCCTCTGGCCTCTCCCCTCCCCTCCCTTCTCTCAATCTGGAGTCCTCTGGTTGGGGAAGGAGAGGTGGAGTGACTGCTACAAAGCCACCTGGGAGAATTGATCAGGATGTAATTGGGGCTTGGAAGAGGTTTAATGTTTAACTGGATTAAATATTTAAACAAGGCAAACTGACAGGGAGCCAGTGACAGCGGCAGGTGATGGCAGGACAGTCCAAGGCTGCAGAACCCCCTCCCAAAAGATATACCTTGCCTTTCAGGCACACAGCAGGTGCAGAGTAGGGCCTCCTCTTGGGTTGGCTTGGTGCTGACTCAGCCCAACAGAGGGATTTCCTTGTCTCTGGAGCCGCTGGGAGGGACAGCTGCCAGCACTGTGCATTGCCCATTGGCCAGCTCCTGACTTGGAGCCCAGCACTGTCTTGAAGAGGCCCAAGTAGGAGTTAAGTAGGGAGGTGTAGGTATCATTCTGGGGACTTGACATTTCTCAGAACATCAAGACAGTGGGCTGTGCCCTTCTCAAGGAAAAGATACCCACAGACCTTACTGTTGCCCTCCCTCTGTCATTCCTCCTTCCAAACCAGGGAGCCTATTTCACTAGCTCCTGTGAGGAAGCGCTTTTCCTCCCAGGTCCCCAGAAGTATTAGTAAAGGACTACACATTTGGGGAGGGTAAGGTGGGCATCCAGGTCCTGCAGTCTCCTGGACCCATGGTCCCTTTGTGATTAGTGGTGGCCCCAGCCTTAAGGACTTAGAAACCCCTCCCTCTATTGATCATGGCAGTTGTCAGTCCCTAGTCAGCAAAGCTTCTCCCCACTGGGGTCTCTTCATTCTGTTGTCTAGCCCTGAACGACCAGGAAACTGCCCTGGGTCTCTGCAATGCTTGGTGAACCATGTTTCCTCCCAATTTGCCTAGTGACAGGGCTCTGTGACTGTGGGGCCCTGAGGTGTTTGCTGGGGTCAGGTCAATATGGATAGCTGCTCTCCCCACACAGAGCATCCCACGTGGCTGGCTGTGCTGGGCCTGGGGAATATCAGCTCAGTGTGGAGGAAGTAAGCATGAAGCCGCCCTCCTGACATCTCACAGACTCCAGAAAGCTGGAGCGACCAAGCCCACACCCTGGACCAGGCCCACAGCTGCTTTCTGAGGCTATCCTGGGTCTGGGGAGGAGGGGTTCCCCCCTCCCTGTGTTGGGCCCCAGGGCATGAAGCAGGACAGAGGAGAAGCTAAGGTGAGAAGCCTGACCCCGGAGTTCTCTAGGGTAGGCAGTCCATCTGCTGCCCACGGGGTCCTGTGAACCTACTTCTGTCAGGTTTCCTGCAGGCCCCTGGGAGTGAGGTTAGATTGACCTGCCAGCTGGCTGGGCTGCCCAGTGCCTTGGGCAGGTGACTTCACCCCCAACCTCAATTTTCTCACCTGAAATAGGGGTTTAATAGTTGTCCATGTGCAAATACTGGACATGGAGCCCAGCTAGGACCTCCACCAAGTTGCTTTGGTCATCCTGGCCATGCTTACTGAAGAGATACAGACACAGGGAAACTGGACAGAGCCAGAAGGTGCAGAGCCTAGACAATGGGGTCTTCTGTGACCTGGAAGGCAGCTACACAGCTGGGAGGAAGCCTGACCCAGATTCTTGAAGCTGCTAGTATCAGGCAGGAAGACAGTTGCTCACTGTCCTTTGGCTGGCTCTGTACAATGAGGACCATGCCTTTTATGGAAGCCTTACCCTGGTTCTGGCTCTAGCTGTCCCTTAAGAGCCTGGCTTGGGGTCTGGCCCTTGGGCTTTTCAAAGGCGATAGAGAAGGAAGCATAGAAGGTAGCCTGCCTAACCCCATCAGTTCTCTGGGCAGCAATCCAATCAGGCCTGGGCTTGGACAGGGCCTGGAGCAAGGCAGCTGGGGGGGGGGACTCCAAACTCACCCCCTGAAGTTGGGGTGGGGAAGCTGAGGCAGGACATTTGGATAAGGCCAATATGGTGACAAGTAGGTGCTGCTGGAGTGTTATCTCCCCAAGGACAAGACTGAGCTACACTGTTTGGTTGGCATTTGGGGACCTCCAGCCAATACACATGGGTAGAAGAAGGGGAGATAAAGGTGTGGGTGGGTGGACTGATGCATGGATGGAAAGATGAGTGGATGGAGGAAGAGAGGGAAGGATGAGTAGAGGATAGATGAGCATGCATGAGTCCTCACCACACTGATTGCAGCTCCCACAGGGAACGCAGTTGGAGGTGCATTTAGACAACAGGCGAGGGCCAACAGGACCAACAAACAAGCACAAGCTTCCTCCAAGGAGCCCCATAGGTATGTGCCCCTTTAGTGAGTCAGTCCCACCCCCATGCTTCAGGAGACAGACAGGAAAAGCCTGGGAGCAGTGGTCTATAAGCATGAGGTAGGATTGGGATCTCTGTTGATATTCAACGGGGCTGCCTCCTGCAAAGGTTGGCCTTCCTCACTCTACTTGGTGATAGATACAGGTCTTAGAGGTGAAGGACCCAGGTTACATGGAGCCTGTTGTTCAGACTTTCTTGTATTTTGTATGAAAGGGTCCAAGACCAGTTTGACTGGGCTATGAGGCCAGCCCAAGACACTGATCTGGCCACGAACAATGTAGGTGCCATCAGGTGGGCCACAGTTTGGGCTTCCTTATCAGTCCCTGGTCCCCAGGGCCAAGCAGGATTGGTGGGTGGATGGTGATGTTTGAGTGGCCCCACAGCAAGGCTAAGGTTACATCAATGTGCAGCATGAGGTAAGTACCAGAATATGTTAACCCAGAATGTGGGCCTGCACACACAGTGAACATCTGGGCATCCAGGAACCAGCATCCCATCCTGAGACCCTCTCTACTTCTGTTGGATCTGGGGGACAAGCCTGCTATTAATCTGGTGGTTTCTGCAGCAGCATCCCCCATCCCTACCCCCAGCAAGGCTCTTAATGAGCTGTTTGATCTCATGGCACTCTTTGATCAAACAGAAGAAACAAATCTCAGAATTAAGCAGGTGGCTCATATACAGTACATCTGTCCTGTGCAGTCTCTGACCAGCCACATGTGGGTGAAGGAGGTGATCTAAGCAGATCAAAGGGATCCACTCTGGTGAGTGCCCAGCCTGGGGGCTGGAGCTGGGACACAACACCAGTGTGCCCCAAGTTTTATTGTCTTGTGATAAGAAGGAGCAAATAGGCTGACAATTTTCTCAGCCATTCCTGGATCTATAGGATGCACTGCATGGAATATGGAGGCTGGGGCATCTATAGATCTTCTAAGGCTTAGATGTAGGTGCCAGTCCCCAAGCGAAGGACCCCCAGTCCCTCATCCACCCTGCCAGGAATGAGATATTACAGAAATGGGTTTGGACTCCTCATCCCCAAATCCCAGATACCTTGTGATTATCCCTAAACCTGACAACTGGTCCAGAGTGGGGACTGGAGTCAGGACTCTGAAGAGCACAAGGGGTAGAAAAGCAATGGTGGCCCATCCCCTCCCCTTGGCCCCACTAGACTCCAGCTCTATCCAAGGTGATCTCGGCTCTATCTGGGCAGGAAAGACTCCAACCCTGGTCCTAGGGCTATGGCTGGTGTTTCCATCCACAGACGGAATTCCTATAGTATTTAAGACAAATGACAGTGAGTCTCAAGGACTGAATAAACAGAGATATAGTCTCCCTATCTCTAGAAACTAGAGGTCTCACACTAAGTCAGGGGCAGGGTTGGGCTCCCCAAAAGGTGCTGGGGGCTAAGGGAGGGTCCTTCCTGCCTCTCTATCAGCTTCTGGTGGCTCCAATTTTCCATGGACTTGTGGCCACATGAGTCCCATCTCTGTCCTGTCATCACATGCCATCATCCTTGTCTGTGTCCTCTTCTGTCCCTTCTGAGAACACAGTCATTGGATTTAGGGCCCACTCAGATAATCCTCATGATGATCCAGGATGATCCTATCCTAAGATCCTTAACTTAATTACATCTGCAAAGACTCCTTTCCCAACAAGGTCATATTTGCAGGCTCTAGGGGTCCGGATGTGCTCATGTCTGTCTTGGGGCCACTGTTTAGCCTCTTCTGTGCTTCCCACCAGAGACAACACCCCACAATGCAGACTCTCCAGCAGTTTCGGAGGGCTCCTGGCTTCAAACTTAGAATTGCTGTCTAATGGAAGATTACAATGGACAAAGGACACTAAGCTCTGTTACCACCCAGTCACTTGCAGCAGGGTGAGAGGAAGGAGAGATATTACACAGTTTCTGGAAAGACTGGGAGATCTCTTTCCTTGGTTTTCACTGACTGACCTGTCGTCTGATCACTTCTGAAATGTCATTTCATTAACTTTTGAGTGGTTCTCTTTGATCTTTAAAGAATCTATCTCATTGCACAGCTAAACTGGTGACCACAGAAGGACTTGTGTATTCAACAGAATCTCCCTTTGCTCATACCAGCAAACTGATCTGATGGTGGCTCTTTCTGGAAAGAATGTTCTTCCTCATCCTGGCCATCAAACTCCTATTCAGTCTTCAAACTCCCATGAAATCTGTGCCTTTAAAGTCTAGCTTTTTACTGCATTCAGTTATTTCTCTACAGAGATGAAAGAGCTAGGGGAAAATATCAGACAAAGTGACCACTGTTCCTGGGTTGAGGCTAAGTGAAGTGATGGACACCTGATGCCTCAGAGGGAGGGACTGGCTGGATGACAAGTGTTCATTTGACTTGCTGTTGTTCTGGAGGTGTTAACCACCAAGTGGGGATTCCACTTGATGGCTAGGCTGCTGATCACAGGGGTCCTGAGCTGAGCTCAAGCTGAGTACTTAGGGCAGCCAATACAGTGCACCCTGGACAAAGGAGGCTTGTAGCTGTGTCACATCCCAAGGAGCTGTGGAGATGCAAGCCTACCAGCTATGTCTGCCTGTGCCACTTCCATGAGGCCTTGCCACATCCATCTTTACTTTCCTGGCTGTTCTGTGAACAGAGTTAGAGTGGCTTGCCTGAGAAGGTCTTCACAGAAATGTTCATGGTGTTGAGCTCATAGGCAGCTGTGGTGAGGCCCTTCTGACACCATCCCAGGGCAACAGGCTGGCCAGAATAAGGTTAACCCAGGAGCTCGAGCCCAGAGTCCATGATGGGCCACGGAGGACTGAGCAGGGGGCTGGTGGAAGCAGGCATAGGCCCACGACACACAGCCTTTTGCTCCAGGCCCAGGGAATCTTGCCTGGTGGGTGAAGGCCCCCATGTCAGCCTGATGGTGTGGTGTTGCTGAGACCTCTACACTTCAGGAGGGACTGGCTGTAGAGGTGCAGTGATTCAGCAGAAGGGTCACTGAGTGGGAAATTATGGCTCCATTAAGTCTTCTGCCAGGCAGCATAGCCCAGAGAGGACCCCATATACCTAAGTGGACTTCAACATAGCTGTACCTCACTTTCATCTGCAGGCCTTCAAACATCTCATGCCCAGGCAACACCCCACACCAGGCCTCCTTGATTTCAGTGTCTTTAAGGCTAAGGGGGGTTAAGGGTGGGATTAAGGGTATTATTAAGTGATAGAGTACTTGCCTGGCCTGCACAAGGCCCTGGGTTCCATCCCCAGAAATGCACAGCAATAAAAGCAAGTTTAAGGCTGAGCACTGGAGCTTCATATGGCAAGAGAAGCCAAACATGGTAGTATCACACAAGGGCAGAAACTGAGCAGAAGAGCATCATACCCTTGGAGAGAGGCACACTCATCAGATATTCCTCAGTTGTCACAGCCTGAGCACTTTGCAGTAACACAGCGTGGCTTCCCTGAGCTCCGTCCATCCCCCAGTGATGCTGGAGAAGAGGACCAAGATCCAACCTCTGACTCCTTAGCAGCCCCAGCTGAGAGCTGACAGCATGTATTCCAGGAGGTCCTGATTAACAGGCCAAGAGCATCCTTGCCAAAGAGTACAGAGATCTTTATGTAGGTCCTGTCTTGCAGAGACTCCAACCATCAGCCCCAGATTCTCCTGCAAGTCAGAGACACATGGCGTCTTCTGCCCAGGAGTGGACTCAGGACATGTGGGGGCTCTACCCTTATCAGAAGACCCAGGCGGAGGTAAGTTCAGACCAAAGGCATCTGGGGGTCTCCTAGTGATTCAGATCCCAGCCCTCTTGGGGAACTCCATTGGGAAGACAGATGAGCTTGCATGCCTCTCTTGCCTGGACCAGGACCTGCAGGATGTGGTCCCAGGTCCCCAAAGAGCCTTTTCCCACATGGTACATGTAAACTAGAGATCCCTCTGACCTTTGAGGGAAGGTGGTCCAGTGCCCCAGGGAGTAGACCAAGTTGGCCTCAGAGGTGGAGACAAACTCACTGGATTGCAGCAGAGCAGGGAGGCACTGCTAGCCTTTCTGAGAAGCAGGCAGGGCTGGGTTGGAGTAGGCCTGGAGGTGGAAGATAATGAAACTGAAACTTGTAGGATCTACATGGGGACCCAGGTGCCAGTATTGTGGAGCAAATTTTCCAGAATCTATAGCTCTAGATGCTAAGGGCAATGGCACGGATGGGCTGGCCCTGTCTTTCTGAGACTTGGGGCTGTAGAGGTGCAGATTTCCTGACCTCCAGGACTCAGGACAAGGCTGAGGAGGAAAAACCTATTCGTTCCCCATGAGCCTTTGCCCATTGGCTGTGGAGCACTGGATACCAAACCTCAGTCCCATATAGGGCAGCTCAGCCACAGTAAGGCCACACCAGTTGAGCTCAACCTTAGGGCAAAATCACACTTCCCCCAGACACTGTAAGGTTGTGACTTCTTAATCCATCCATGGCAGATAGCACAGGGGTGGGATGAAAGTGTACTAGCCCTGCCTTCCCTACAAGCAGTATGGCACAGCCTGGTCCTAGGAATACACAGTCACTTATCAATCAGTCTTGGAACAGTTCTGGGACCCCAAAACCCACTGTATGACCACATTGTGAGTGTTAGGGGTAAGAAATTGAGGTTAAAAATCCATGAAGGGCTGATTTTGGGTGCATCAGCCTGGGCCCCTTGAGAATGGCCAAGGACTCCCTCAGGGTTCCCAGAAAGGTGTAGTTAGAGAACTGTGCCTGAGACCTGTCTTGAACTCCTACTCCTCAGCCAGATCCCACAGAAAACAAATGCAACACAAGCAGCACAACCTAGATCTGGGTTCTGGCTTTTCTGGACACATGAGGGCCAAGACTTGGGTAGGACAGAGAAGCAGCAAAGGAAGCCATTATTGTAAGGATTTATCCTCTGGTGCAAAGAAAGCAGAAGGATCTCTTTGCTTTCAATGGCTTCTCTTTCAAAGCCAGAGGGAAAAAACCTTATAATTACTACTACCCTTCTGACTGCTGATATGCCATGGTGAGAACCCTCCATTCTTCTGCCCAAACCCCCTGAACCCCAAAGGCAGGGAGGTGCTGTGGCACTGCAGGAGTGCCAGGGAGGAACAGAACTGGGTCACAGTGGCACCCAAAGTCCTGCTGTTCCTCATCACCCCGTCTTGTTTCTCCCACTCTCTGAAGTCTTGACCTGGAAACTTTCTTGAAGAAAATCCAAAGTGGTCACTGCCTGGCCAGGTGACTGACACTAGCAAGGACCATAGTGAGGCCTAGTCCCTGGCCCCTTGGATGTCTGCTGAGGATTCTGGGAGGACCCAGAGATTTCAGCGGCATGTTTCTCAGAGAAGCCTAAAGGATAGTTTTGTAAGGTTCCTTCCTCAGGTGCGAATGAGAAGAGGGAGAGAGATAAATGAAACCTTTATTGCTAGTTACAGGAAAACTGCAAGAGAGATGCAAGAACTCTTAGAGAGAGCTGGGGCAGGGTTTTTATCAGGTTGGAATTTACATGGGCAGGTGAAGTGTCATATTGGGAGAGGAACATGGAAGTTGGCCTGGGAGTGACATGTTGTTTTGGGGCCCAACACCATGTTGGGTCACCTGCCTTAATGACCTCGGAAGAGTTCCAGAGGGGCAGAAACGCATCAGTTATCACGTCCACAGTGCAACCTGTGGCCCCTCCATCCTGAGAATGTGACTGACCTGTTTCCTTCTTAATTACCAAACAAGGGACTAATTTCCTTAATTTGCAAACTGCCCAGATCCTGGTCCAGGCTCCCAGGAGAGAGGGCCTTCTGAAAGTTTCACATGCCTGGGCTGAGGACCAGGTGCCCTGGAAGCAGCTTTTCCAAGATGGTCTCCAGAATGGCCCTCAAAGAAGAGGGGAGGCTGCCACCTCACAGGGAGGCATTGCCTGTGCCTGCCCTACCCCCCACAACAGGGAGTCAAGTTGTATTCCTTTCCCTCCATGGCTATGACTGCTTTTTCCCTGGACCAGAGGATACTCCTGATGCCACAGCTGACCTGGACTACCCCACACAGAGTAGACTTCAAGGAAGAGGTGAGACAGCTTCCTGTTTGAGGTCTAGGGGTACCACATGCACACACCCCTAACTCAGAGGAGTCTGCCAAGTGCCTTCCTCCCTCAACATTCTGCATCCTCCTGAGCAGGATCACAGTCCTGTGACTTGCCACCTGCTTTATTCCTGTCTATCCAGGACTCCACCTGCTCTGTGCCCAAGGCATGTCCAGGTCCAGACTGGAGGGTGAGGCAGCCCAGGGATGGTGGGTAGGGGAGGCTGTGGGGGCAAACAGGTATAGGTGGAGCCCCAAGCTACAAGTTCTGGGGTAGGGAGGGGCACTTCTCTCCCCAGAGGGTCTTGAAATGGGTGAGACATGTTTGATCTACGTCTGGATTCTGGCCCTGGCGCAGCATTGTGACTTCAGGTGACCTTCATCATCAGCTGAGAGTGGGGTCACTTCCCAGAGCCCAGACAGCTGAGTGCCCCACCCCCACAAGAATGATGTCATTATCTTTAATTAGGAGCCTCACACTCGACCAGTTGAGCCTCAGATCATCACGAGTAGGGGCTGTGTGTGTCTAAAATTGGATTTCCTCTTCTCAAAAAGCTGTTCAACCTCTGTGGGCCAACAGCTGTGTGATCTTGGGCAAGCATGACTTCTCTTTGCCTCAGTTTCCATTTGAGGATGGCAAAGGAGCTTCACACCAGGGGTATTTGGAGGTCTAATTGAGGGCAGGAGCTTTAAGTGAGGCAGAACCCCCATTTGTTCATATTTTTAGGTCAATTGCTCCAGGCATCAGGATGCTGACCATGTAAGCTTGACCTGCAGAAGCCCCTACCTGTCAGGTGGACTTGGCAGAGGCCCCTTCCCCTCCTCCATCAGGGCAAACAGCTTAAAGCTCTCCTAAGTGACAAGAATGGAGCCTGACCAAGGAAGACACTGGAGTGAGTGTCTTGCACTCACTCCCTCCAGCTGGCCTGGTGAGCAGGAGCCCATGGGCAGGAGGTGCTGAGCAAGGCAAGGACAGCTGCGTGGGCGAAGGGGCTCAGGCACAGGCAGGGGGTTGCCAGGCAACCGCCACGCGCATCCGGCGCGTCTCCTGCTTGGTGGGGCGAATGAGCACCAGGTTCCAATATTTATGCTTTGCCGCTCACTAAGGCACTGCTTCCGCTCTAAATGGGGGGGGGGGGGTCTGCCCAGCCCTTTTCCTTTGCAATGATCAGGGAGCCCTCACCCACCGTGGGAGGCAGGGCTTACAGCTAGGGTCAGGGCTTGGTTGGGGGAGGCTGCTAGTCAATAAGTTCTACTGTCAGGGAAGAGGACTAAGTTCTCAGAGCAGCTGCCTGCGGTTTAAAGCTGCCTGTGGTTTAAAGATGTGATGGACTCCAAGGCACAGGGTGGAGACAAAGGGGGCTGTTCCTCTTAGATCCAAAATAACTCTAGGGACAAAGTGAGAAGACCCAGCGAAAGTTCAGCCTTTTGTCCCATCTAGTCTGAGGCCAGTCTCTGTAAACTGTCCCTACGTAGTGCTCTGAGCTCAGTGCTGCAGTGGGGACCTCTCCATGGGCCTCAGTTTTCCCAGAAGTCCAAAGGGGATTTTGGGTGGCTTGGTTATACCCAACAATTCTGGGTGATGCACAACCCAGGACGCTTGTAGGCTGAGGACTAGGGAGCCCCATAGGCTCCAGGAAAATCACTTCTACTCTGACAGCCCTCACTGCGCTGGACACAGTAGCTGAGGCCTCCTAATAGACAGCATCAGGACCTCTGGCCAGTGGGGGGCACTGTAGGCCAAGATCCATCGAACTTCAACCCTCAGGGAACAAACCTATATACCTGGTCAAGTGAACTGGACCACCAGCTGTGCTCACTGGGGACTGGACAGCACCTTCTGTGGCTTGTTTCCTTCCCAGCCTGGGAAGGTCAGTGCTCTGAACACTTCCTACTGACCACACCAGGGTATGGCCTGGGCTGGATAAGGGTAGTCAGTATGTTGGGGATCCAGTATCTTTCAGGACACTCCCTGGATCTGATGTTCATTTGAGAGGTGTCAGAGGCAGCATTCAGATCCCTCCTGGGCCAGCTCTGTGTTCAAGCCCCTGGAACAGGAGTGGTGGGGTGGGAGGCTTGGTTCCCTACTCTTCTCTCAGAAATATAGCTAGCTGGTCTGGATGGCCATCCCAGAGTAGGTGGAGGATATCCCTTAGCAGAGTGGGGTGGAACAGCCCCCTTTCTCCTTCAATAGTCTCAGAGGCATAGCATATCTTTTGTTGTCTCAGGGCAACTGAACATCCCAGAACTGGCAGCCAAGGCCCCCCTGAAGTTCCTGAGGTTGGTCAGGGTTCTTGATAGGAGTGTTTCCAGCCAGAAAGCATCGTTTCTCTCAGGACAGATTGGAAAAACAAGGCAAGGAGGACCATGGGAGAGAGGGAGTGTATGAGCATGCCCCCACTTACAATCCTAGAGTGTCCTAAAGTAGGAGGGAGGCTGGCTTGACTCTCACCCCCATTTCCAAAGCCTGGTGCACAATCTTCCACAAAGATGGAGATGAGAGAGAGCCCTGTTGTCATAGAAACAAGCTGTACTCCCAGAGTGTGCCATGACCATCTGCATCCCTCGATGCCCAGGGATCAGGGTAGTAGGACAGGAGCCTCTCTCAGATTTGATTATGGGGTACACAGGGTCAGTTCCAGCTTGGAGTCCTCCCCTGCTAGTTCTGTCACA
This sequence comes from Capromys pilorides, assembly GCA_004027915.1. NCBI lineage: Eukaryota > Metazoa > Chordata > Mammalia > Rodentia > Capromyidae > Capromys > Capromys pilorides. Next base: position 97,976 of record PVKN010000005.1, on the reverse strand, counting down.
CAAGAATTAGTCTTCAGGTCTTGCACCTCCCCAATCCATCTCCTATGCCCCCTCATGTGCCACACAGCCAGCAGCTTCCACCAGGCCAGTGGGCGTGCTGAGCCATAGTCCATCCATGTCATGACTTGTGTCATTTCCTAGCCAGTGTGAGCCCCAGGAGCTGGAAGAGACAGGAAAGACCTTTCCCTGGAGCCCCTGGGGGAATGCTTCTACATAGCCCTGCAGACTCTGCATTTAGCAATAAAGTTTTTAGGGGTTGGTGAGGATAGTTCTGAGAATCTGGCACACCTTGAAAATCAAGACACAGAAATCACTATGTAGAATGTACATTTTCCTCAGTTCTGACTGCTTGTACTGATCTGCACAGAGATAGCTGTAATATCTAGCGTGATCCCACAGTTGCTGCCACTAAGGGCCAATGGGCAGATCTCCTTTGATCTATGACTTCAGGCTGGCAGAGCTGGCTGGCCAAGGGGGCTGCCAGTGGCCAGGTATCCACTGGCCAGGCTGGACTGGCAGCTCTTCCAGCCCAGTGGGCACTCTCTGTTCAGCTAGTTGTGGTTCCTCTCAGACTGTGGATGTAGTTGTCACTACCTAGCTGGATTGCTGTAAGCAGTGTAAAGGACTCTGCTTGGTCAGGCCCAGGCTGTGCCACACCTCTAGGGCCACAAGATGGGAGACACAGGTGAAGGAAGGCCCGAGATAGGTGGGGGCCATGGGAGGGCCTAAGGTTGGTGGAAGCTGGCCCCTCCAGGGGTCCTGCAGATGGAGAAGAAGAAAGAAACAGACTTCAGGGGTATAGCAAGGGAGGTCAGAATGACCAAGAAAGGAACCAGTGAGGCCTGGCTATGGTTGGGCATGGGGTTACAGACCCCAGAGTGCTCATTCCCTGTACATCTGAAGCAGCTAAGTTAAGATCGCCTGCCCCCTGGCCAAGCAGCTCCCCAGGGGACCCTCTTTGCTTTTGTTCAGAAAAGCAGGATTTACAATAATGCAAAGTGCATTAGCGCCACAGGGAGGAGTCTGATCCTGGCTCACTGGCACAGCAGTGTCTTTACAGGCCCTTTACGCCAGTTGCAGGGATCCAGGTCGATGCCCAGGCTAATATCTATTTAGAGCCTGCCCAGGGGGCCTTGAAGGGAAAGTACCGCTAATGGGGAAGTAAGAGAGCCTCCCCCACCCAGCCACCACCACCACTGTGGCGGCTCCACTCCATTCCCGCTCTGGCTTCCTACTCTCAGAGGTCAAATCTGTATTTCAACCCTATGTGCAGTCAGTGCCCCAACTTCCAAGAGCCCTCCAGCCCTTCTGAAGACATCAAGGACACAGGAAGCTGGAAAGTGTTGTCCTGGAGGGACCAGGGGTCAGGGACCATCCAATCCTGCTTTGATTTCCATGCCCAGTGGCTGGGCTTGCAGGCACACTAGAGCTCCCTGTGGTTTTATAGCTTACTAGAATCTGGGCACAGGTGGGTGAAGATGGAAGCAGAGGCAATGCTTTCATGGGCATAGAAAACCTCATTTTCCTCTTTGCAGCTGCTCCAGTCCCACAGGTAGGGCAGTTGCAGGTCCCAGAGGTGCCAGCCAAACTGTGGGGCCTGGGAGCCAGGCCTGCAGGGGCACATACTCTGGTCTAGGCCCTGAGGCCTCCACCCCTGCAGCCCATCTCACCTTCAGCTCCACCTACAGGCCCAAGGCACACTAGCACATAACCTCAACATCTCTCCCAGAGAGAAATGTCTGCTCCTCCAGGGTTGTGCAGTGTGAACCACTATGACAACTGCCGCAACACCATGTACAGCCATGTGTAGCCATGTGCCACTGTGCAGCTGTGGGCAAGGTTTCTACTGGATCATTCATGCTACCCCTGGCTTTCTTCTTGGCCTTAGGAACAATCTGTCCTAGTCCTGAAAAACAGTAGTAATACTATGTTCTCCACTTTTATTACCAAGGAACATGTGAAAAAGGAAAATAGTATATTATGCCTCATCATTGATACTTTGATCTTTCTCTGAGTCTCCCACAGCCCAGCTTCCAGATGTGCTTTTTCCCCACTCTGCACTGTGACCTGCTATGGCCTCATCTGAGGTGCTGCAGAGTGGAGCTTTTGTGAGATACGGTCTTGAGCCTGGACTGACAGCTGTCTAAGCCCACTCTTGAAGGACATAGGGTCTTTCTTGCTGGCTATTTCCTCTGCCCCTCTTTTCCCAACATTGTGGAGCACCATGGATAAAACCTGAGAGTCTCATGTGCTAGCGGAGTGCTTTACTACTTGGCTACATCCTTTTTACTTTTCATTTTAAGATAGGTTCTCACTAAGTTGTCCAGACTGGGCTTGAACTTGTGATTCTCCTGCCTCAGTCTCCTGAGTAGTGGGGACCACATGTGTGTGTCCCTGTGCCCAGCTTCCCTCTGGCCAATGTTAATGAGATCCTAGTGCACAGGCATCATAACACAAGGTAGTCTTGTGGAGGACAGAGTGGTGAGTGGACCTAGGCCACCCCAGGCAGGAAGGGAAAGAAAGGGGTAGGGGAGGGCTTCCAGGGTAGAAAGTCTTGATCAGAGATCATTAGAGAGGGTGTCCAGATGCCCAGCCCTGAGTGGGAGAATGGAAGTGGTGAGGAACATGAATAGAGTGGTAGTAGTGGGGAGCAGGCCAAGGTGGTAGTGAAAGAGTGAAGAGGGCCTCAATGACCACACGCTTCTCCTGCCAGCACTTAGAGGCTCTTTGTTTCTGGTAGAGACGTGAACTCTGATTGCCCCTGGTTCCATCAGCTAAGTGGCTCCAGGCTGCAGCCACTGTTCCCGAGAGGACCTCTGGGAGCCTGGTGTGTACATCGAGCCAACTTTCTCTGTGTCTATTTTCAGGAGCTCTTTGGACTAAGTGCTGGGTGGAGCCCAGACCCTTCAAGCTATTTTCATTCTCAGGTAGTGGCACGCAAGGTCTGGCTTGGGCCCTTGGCTCATTGTCCAGATACTAAATATCCTCTAGATGCCCTTGGGATGCCCTTGGCAGCGTGTAGGCCTTTGGAGCAGCTCTGAGCCCTTCCCAGTGGGGTAGATTGGGAAGACACAGGCAGAACAGGTAGAGAAGAGATTCGGCCTCCTGGTTCTTTGTGCCTGCCCTCCAAACGACCCTGTGGCCTTATCTCACACCAGCACACCCCTAATCGGCTCTGCTACAGCAGAACAGTCTCAGAAGCTATTGATGGAGCATCATAACATCACAAGCAGCTAAGCTCCTGATGTTACCAACCCCCTCACACCTCTACTAGGACAGCTCAAAGTCACAGGGCCCCTGATCTGGCTAGGGGAACCAGAGAACAAAGTCAGAAATATGGGCCCAGGGGCCTAGCCAGAAGGGGAGCAGACCAGGCTGCAGCCTGGGTGTCTCACCATTCTATAGGGAGGGGTGCTGCACCCTTTAAGGTCCCCTTAACCGCTTGTCCCCTGGATATCCTGGTCCAGCTCAGGAGAGGGCCTTGACTTTTGGTAATGCAACAATCAGTAGGTCAATCCCAGGACTCCTTTTAATCTTGGACAAACTATGTTTCCGGAAGATCCTTCCTCTGAACTGGCATTCCTGGGCCTGAAGGGAACATGGTGTTCAGATGGGATATGAGGCTTGGGGTGGGTCACACTGAAGCAAGCAAGGCAGGGCAGTGAAGATGCTAGCCAATCTTCCCAAAGCCCTAAAACCAGGGTAAATTGGGTTCAGTTTGCGCAGGTGCAGGGTGATCTGGCTGGTCCCCACCATGTTGGCTGACACCATTTCCCTTAGTCTTATGTCTTTTTGTCCCCAGAAGGAGCTTGACCTTCGCCAGCCTCACTCCCAAAACTAGCCCAGCCTTCTTGTTGGGGTGGGGCTTGTCCTTCTGATCTTGGAAGGAAGAAGGTCCTAGAAAGTCACCCTGTGAGGCAGCTCCCCTAGCCCATCCCTAGACCTCTGCTCTTGGCCAGTTCCCCATGCCCAATGTCTAGCAAGCACATTTGCTGCTTCAGGCCTGCTACAATGAAGCTGGGACGGAGAGCTGCTACCTTCCTGGAGGATCCCTCCTGGGCTCAGGTCAGAACCTTAGCCCAGAAGATTCCTCTGGAGCCCAGCAGAGCCTGCCTGGGTAGCCTGCTGTGGACACAGTGAGGCCAGGCACTATGAGCCCCTTGTGACAAAGAGGCATGGGCCAGAGTCAAAGGGATAGGCAAGAGTGTCTTTTTCTCTTATTAGGAGTCCTGCCTTGGGCCATGAAAGTGATCCTCTAGGGACACACATCCTGACCAGAAACACAAAGTCCCGCTATGCCTGTAGCAAACCTCAGGAGACAGGGAGCCCTGAGGATGTTGACCCTCATACCACAGTATCAGTGACTTGGCTATTTCCCACCATGTCAGCTAGCACCATTCCTTTAGTCCTCTAATCTGACTCTGGCTCCCTACCCAAGCCTACCCTGACTAAACCTTTTCACTTATCCCTGCATGGAGACCAACTCCCCAGATCCTTGAAGCTCTTCCTGCCAAGAATGGGCAGACTCAGTCTAAGGCAGTCAATTCCATTGCCTTTGGGGTCACTGCAGAGTCAGCTACAAGCCCTCAGGCATTGAGGGCAGCACAGCTGTGTCCATGCCTTACCCGTGGGTATATTCCCATGAGCCTGTGCTCCCCTTGCACCTCCCCTAGGCATCCCAGGCCACACCTCTAGAGGATTGAACCCTGACCTAACAACATCAGCAAAGCAGGTGCTCTGGTCCTTCTGGTCCTGGGAGGAAGAAAGTCCTGCAAAGTCACCCAGAGACATCATAGCTGGTATCTTGCCCTCAGGCATGGAGCTGGAGATGCGTGGCCAGGACCCTAGACTGGGGTTTAGAATAGTCAGATCCTCCTACTAACAGGCTAGCCTGTTCCCCTAGACCCTCCTATCCTGTTCATCTGCCCAGTGCAAGACATTATCCTTGGGTGTAGATATTCTGAAGGCACAGAGAGGAAGCAGACTGCCTACTGTGTCAGGTCTTTGCTCTAACCAACTCTTTCCTGTCTTCTCTATGCCCTCTGGTACCTGGGGCATGAGATCCCTGAGTATCAATGCTAATAGTAGGTGGCCAGCACTAGGGTTGAGAGGTGCCACACTCCATCATGCAGAAGCAGATTATGACCCATCCAGCTGCCTGAGGAGGGAACCAGGAGGAGAGCAGTTGGCCAAGAGGCACTCCATGAAGACCCCAGGCTCAGTGTCCCCACACTGTCTTCTCTAGTGGCTGCACATAGAACTTGCCTTGGAAACTTCTGGCTGAGCTAAGGGAGGCTGGCTGGGTCATCCCAGGCTACCCTGACCCTGAGAACAGTTGAGGCCATTTGATGATCTGTCACCTCGACCCCAATCTGTCTCTTCTGCATTGATAGATGGCACATGGCTCCATCTCTAGTGCTGCACTTGAAAAGCAGGTAGCGTTCTGGGCCCTGTGTAGGGTCTCTGAAACCCCTGTCCAGACCATAGTGCAGGATTGGAGGTCAAGCTGAGGCTCTGCCAAAGACACAAGACCCCCTTAGGTCCCCTATCCTTGCCTACCCCTACCCTTAATGGGATCTCCTCCCAGTAGTGTTCCTCCAGCTCCTAAGAAGGATGTGGTGGGGGCACAGAACGGAGCAGCTTCTCTGGTTAGCTTGGTGCACAGTGGAGGGCCCTTCCTGAATCCTTGGGGGCTTGAATTAGAACCCCAGCCCGAGCCCCAGGTTTTAGCATCTCCTAAGGTTTTGGCCACACTATGTGGTCAGTGTCTATCCACCCTGGAACAGGTGCATGAGCTTCTGAGACCCCTACGGCTGGGCCAGTCCTGCTGGACTGTGTTCTAAGGTCCTGGGAATAGGCCTAGCTCCTGTGAGCCTGCTGGGCCCAATGAGATTCTGGTGGTTCCTTGAGCCCACCCAGCAGGGACACAACCTCTCTGACCTCCACTCAGTTTGTGTCTTTTGCTCTACACTGTCTCTGATCCTCTGTGACTAGAAAGTCTCCTAGGAGGACCTCAAAGGCTCTACCAGCCATCCTCTTAAGTGGGGGAGTTTGCCTGGCCTCAGTGCTATAGCTGGCCAGCCCCCGGAGCAACCCTGGAGCAACAGTTGTACAGCCCAGAGACAAGGACAGCTGTAGGTGGCAACTACAGCACTCTCCTTGCCCAGGCCCAGGCCCAGGCCCAGGCTCCTCAGCCCAGGGGTGGGGTGGATTTGGATCCCAAGTTGGTGCTCAGGAGCTTTGTTAGCCTTATGAAACAGATGGAGAAAGCCACCCACGCTATAGCCTTCTACGCTGGCCTCTCTTCCCTGACCCCAGGGCATGTGGTGGGGGCCACAGGGCTGGCCAGCCCCCTCACCAGTGGATCCCAGCACCTTCGTCTTGAGGATCAAGTTGAGCAGAGTCTGTCTGGGCTGGGTGCCTTCTGCCCACCCGAATAACCTAGAGGCTAGTCAGTCCTCCCACCCAGGCTCAGACGAGACAAAATCTCTGCTAAATCCTCTATTTAATTTTCTTCTCTGGGAAGCTGTAGGAAGTTCTAGAGATAAAGCTGAGCTGATAAAGTGGGGATTTGACCATTCTCATAGGCGGTAGGCCCAGGAGGCCTGTGGCTGCTGTGTTAGTGGGCTCAGCCACCAAAACAAGGGCACCCACAGTCAGGCCCAAGGACGCCAGGCCCTGTGGGAAACTGGAGGACCTGTCTCAGACCCCTACTGGCTGCGTATCAGAGTGCACCTGGGGCCAACCAGGGATGCTGCTCCTTCCAGGAATTCCCACCAGCTTGCATGGCCCCAGTGACACATCTCTGATAGAAACTGTGTTTATTCTTTCCCTGTACCACCCCTTCCTTGGGATGTCTAGGGCCTTTTCTTGCTGCCCAGCCTCTATCCAGCTTCCCTGGGGCAATCCTAGGCCTGGTCCTTGCATGCTCAGTATCCTCTCTGTCCCTGGTTCTCAGGCATTGGGTGTGACTGTGTCTTTTTGTCCTATCTGGGTTCTACCATATTCTGACAAGCAGTGGCCTGGACTCCTCCATAGATGAAAAAGGTCATTCCCTACAAGAAGCTGAGCTCTGTGCCCATCACCTTGTAATCAGACATCAGCTGGCTTTCTGCCTACTACTTGGCACAAATTTGTCTTATGGACTTATCCCTAAGTGTCTTGAATCTGCCCCAGATTCCAAAAGGCCATGTGTGCAAAGTGGGATTTTCATTGTAGCTCCACCCCCACCTCCTGCTGGGTGCCTGGCCTCTTTATATTTTTCTTTTCTTTTAATAAGAAATAACAATGAGACAGTTTCACAACACGTTAGTAGGACAACCACAATAATTAATACAATTCACATTGTTGTCCTCAGTTGTTGTTACGAGTACAAGATGCAGACATCATAATTTTTCTAAACACTTTTGGTACAAATATTTCTTCTTACTGAACTAACAGAAAGTAGTTGTATACATAGAGCAATATTCTGTAATAGTAGTGGGTTATCAGCAGAACTGGGAATATCAGAAGCTGCTGACTTGAGCCTTTTACAGCTCAGCGTATTAATCTGGCTTTACTTTTTATGCCTTGTGGTTAAACTTTTCTGCTGGGTGGTTAAGGCCAAGTTAAAGCAAGACCTATATAACAAAACATGTAACTTTTGTATCTGACGAAGTCAGTCAAATTCCCTCAAGATTAACCTTGAAACCATGTATAGCATTTTGTAGAACTTTTATCAGTGTCAGCCTCTTTATATTTTTCTCCAGTGACAAATTTTGCTATGACAAAATGACTATTTCCCTTTTTTACTACCTCTCCCCTTATTTGCAGTTATTTCCTTTGACTCAGTGATGAAAAATCTGTTTTTAAATTTTTTTAAAAAATCTTTTATTGATTTATTTATTTGGTAGAGGGTCCTACTATGAAGCTCAGACTCATAGTGATCCTCCTGTCTCAGCCTACCCAGTGCTAGGATTACAGGCATGTTCTACCATGCCCAGTCTCAATTGCTATCTCAGAGAGACCTGGGGGTGGGGCTGGCACAGCAGGCCTGGGGATCAAATCCTTGGCCCCTGAGCCTGCTTGTAGGTGCTTTAATCTGATGAGCTATTTGGCCAGCCCTCAGTGGCAAATGTTTTAGAACTTTAAGTGACACAGCCCACAGCAACATGCATGCCATAGATTTTCTGCTGCTGCTATGGTTGGACTTCACAGACTGGAGCTGGTCAGTCCAGAACAGGAGCATCAGTGTCTCTGAGTACTGCCTGCAGGTGTTTCTAGAAAACAGGATGAACTGATTGGATTCTCAGGGAAGATGATGTGAGTTTCTCTCCAGCCATGCCCACACCAGGATTTAAGCACCAGGATTAAGCACACTTAGGGAGTGTGTTTTTCTCTTGCTGAGTGTGAGGTGGTGATGGGAGTTTAAATTTTCCTTGTTTTAAAGCACTGGGCAGGCATACCTTAAAAGTCTTTCACCAGAAATCTATGTCTTTAGTTCCATATTTTCAAAGTCACGATTTGTGAGTTCTCAAGTGGTATTTACCTTCATTATAGCAATGCAGCTCAGTGCAGCTCAGTGGTAGAGTGTATGCCTAGTGTACGTGAGGCCCTGGGTTCCATCCCCAGTAACACAGGCACACATGATTACCTACTCACCCCCCCCCATATTGAAACAAATGTTAAAACAAAAATGAATCCAGGTGTAGAGGCACACACTTGTAAGCCCAGCTACACAGGAGACTGAGGTGGGAAGATAACAAGTTCAAGGCCAACCTAGGCAAGTTAGTGAGACCTCGTCCCAAAATAAAAAGGGCTAGGAATATAGCTCAGTGGCGGAGTATCCCTGAATTTGATCTCCAGTCTTGAGGGTGTGGGGGGAAGTACAGGTATGTTCAGGAGAGTTGAAGGCAGAAACAAGGTGCAGACCATCCGCACAGCAGAATGTGATTCAGCTGTGAAAAGATCAGAAGCAACATACTACAGCGTGGTTGGACTGGAAAACAGCACCGTGCGGGAGAAGCCCCCCACACAAAGCTACTTGCATGATTCTACTGTGAAATTGCTAGAACAGGAGCTTCAGCAGTGGACAGTCAGGGGCTAGAAAGCAGAAGGAGCACCCCAGTACCCTTTGCTGTGATGTGATTGCTCTGGGACTAGACAGCAGTGGTGGGTATAGCTCTGGGAATACACTGTGACCAAATTGTATGCTTTAAAGTACATTAGTTCTGGTCCAGTCACCCAAGGTCAGAGAGAGTTCTGGCATCTTCCTCTCCTTGAATATGGCGGCACTATTAGTACCTGGCCTTGCAGGAAAAGGCCAGCTGTGGATGGTAGCAGGGGCAGGACATCGAGGGTTTTGGTGTCGATTCAGGAAAGAGTGGTGGCTAAGATTGAAGAAGCAAAAAAAACCCAACCTATTCTGGTTTGTCCACCTTTATAAAGCTGAATGTACATGCCACCCAAAGATCCCCAGAATCTTTTGAGATCTCAAATCAAAGAAATGTTTGGTCCATGTCTTCCCAGTAACTGTCAAGACGTCTCTCTAGAAGATTGCTGTATGAAGTTTGGTCTCTTGGCGCAGTTAGCTGATGACTTGGGCCAAGCAGTACCTAACTCTAGGCTTCACGAGATGTACAGCATCAGAGATGTTCTTGATTTCTATAGTGTTTCTGTTCAAGATCTAAATTTGATGAACTTACTGCTAGTAATTTGCCTCCCAGTGAAAATCACTTGGAGGTACTAATCAATTCAGAAGATGAACACAGTGGAATCATTTTTGTTTGCCTAATGAAAAAGTAGCTTATTACATCTTTTAGTACTTTACCTATCAGAATTGTGCAAATCCACTTTTGGTATAGAAATACAAAAAAATCCCACAGTTTTTACCTTCATATCATAAATCAACAAAGAAATGACAGGATTTTCTCTTTTCACGTTTGCTGAAGCCATATTTTATTGGAATCAAGTTAAATAATTTATGGAAGTTTTTTTTCTTCAGAGAACACCAATTAAGTTGCTTTGAAGATAGGAAGCCGTCACAACTATTCCTGTTCAAGAAAGGGCTAACTGTTTGTCTTTGTAGGTGTAAAGTGGTAATTACAAAAACTGTTCAATCCTATTGGAACTCCTTAAGATGGAATTATCACACATGTATGTCACAAGTACAGATAAAGAAACTTGTGGTAGATTAGATATTAATAGAATAAATCTGTTTTTTAGTGTCTGTTGAATATGAAAAAAGTGCATTCATGATCAGATTTATGTGACTTCTACCACAATGAAAGTAAGTGGAGAGCACAGGTTGCTCTGTGACATGTATTATGTGATGGGAGTGCTCTGAGCACTCACTTTCTGCCTCAACTCATGAGTCAAGGTGCCCTTGTGGCTGGTTAGCAGGTGGAGGGATTTAGGCAGGTGAAGCCAGCTGGGGCCAGGGCAAAGCCGAGGTCCTGCTCTGCTGTTGTCAAGTCTAGCTGAGGGCCAGCGAGCTAGCTCAGTGGACTAAGCGTCTGCCTGGCAAGCACAAGGACTGGAGTTTGATTCCTGGCATCACATGCTGCACCAGCCCTGCCCCCAGGAACACCAAGCCAGCCACTGAGACTGGGCATGGTGGTACATGCCTATAATCCCAGCACTGGGGAAGCTGAAAACAGGAGGATCATTAACAGTCTGAGTTGCGTAGTGAGACCCTGTACCAAATACATTTTTTAAAAAAAAAAAAGTCTGCAGCTGAGCCTGTGGGAGCCCAACTCCCCCTTGCTCCTCCCACAACCAGTCCTTCCATGTCTGTTGGACTTCATTGGGTGGATGTTACTTTATAAACCATCCCTACACCTCCAAACTCTCCCAGCTGCTCACTTCAGACTAGTGGCTAGAGTTAAAGAGCCATGCTCCAGAGCACCCTGCCTCTGTGTCCTGACTTCCTGGGTGAGAGGTGGTAGGGCAGTGTCCAGGTCCCCCTAGCAAGTGCTTGTCACTGGTGAAGGCTGTGAGGCTGAGCAGAGCTCTCAGGCTGCACTCCCCATCTGGTACCTTCTGGGCTGAAGCAGAAGGAAGAGGTTTTATTGTATTTTTTTTTTTAACCTCAGTTGGCTGGCTGTCTCAGCAGGGGGTTGCTATGGCCAGGCACACCTCAAAAGTGGGATGTGGGCAGATATGGGGGTCGAATATTTTGGCCACCTGGCTGTATGTGGGAGACACAGGCTCCCTGCCTAGCCTACTGCCTACCGCACACTCCTTGCCTCAGTCTCCCTTTCAGGAACTAACACCTCCACATGGAAAGGGGTGCTACTACAGCAGCCTCGGGGACCCCCAGAGAGGGGCCAGCCCACAGACATGGCATGAGTAATGTCCCATCCACACTGCCTTTCAGGGACTTTTCCTCCAGGAAACTGTCCAAGGCTACCCTCCCCCTGCTGCTCCAGTTATAGTACACAGTGCCTTTCTCAAGTGACTTCGTGCATCTGTGACCGTGCTCATCTGGCCTCACTGATGGGCCTGCTCAGGGCTTCAAATCCTCCTATTAAAATGCCCCATACTCCCTAGGAGAAACAGGGAATGCTCTGCCTGCCACACCCACAGGTGATTCTGTTTCAGCCTGGATGGTTCCTTGAGTTGTCACTTCAAGTGAGAGCCAGTGGGAGGCTGAGCCCAGGTACATGGCAGCCAGATGACTCTCTCCTCTAGCCTCTCCTCTGCTGGCATCATCAAGTCTGTATGACCTTGGGTCCATCTCAGCTACCAGGGCCTTCTGGGAAGCAATTGTCATGGGTGGAGGCAGTGAGGCTGAGCAGAGGAGACAGGCTGCCCTCCCCATCTGGTACCTTTGGGCTGGAGACAGAGCAGAGGAGAAGCCTTTGTCCTTGAGGGTGGCTGGGCCTAGCAAGAGCGGCCTCTGGGGCCCAACCCACCCAGAAGTGAGTCCTGAGGCTGTCCTTATGGATGTTTCAGTGATCCCACTGCATCTGAACCCAGTGTAGGAACAGAAGGAGGGTCACACTGCTTCCAGGGCTGTGCCAGGATCACAGCTCCTGGTGTCTAAGTCAGCTCTGTGGAAAGCCAATGTCCCAAGCACGTCACAACCAGGGGCAGCAGCTCTGTGCTGCCCTAAGGGGAGGAGCCAGAAGGACCCTGAATGTGGAGGTGGAGTGAGTCAGGGCTAGAGCAGCCTCCGCTGGTCCTCCAGCACCCAAGAAGGCCCTTTGTCCCTCTTAGTCGTTCCTGTCACAAGGTGCACATTGCAGAGCCACGACTTGGAGTCCTCGACTCCTCAGCCATTGAGTGCAGCTGTCCAGCTGTCCTTGCCCCTCTGCATCTCTCCAGGCCTGAGTGGGGGCTCTGTTGGCCACCCCTCTGCTGTGACTTGAGAACCACCAGCACACTGGGGTCTGTGAGGTAAGATCTCACAGGATTTGCCTGTCCAGAGGGTATTCAAAGACTTGGCTGGAGAATCCTTCAGGGAACCCTGGGAGAGGGAGCACCTGGATGGGGCTCAACACCTTCCTGGTCCTGCTGACATCCACAGTGCTGCTGGAGAGGAAGGCACTGGAGGCTGAGCCCTAGGGAACCTTGATGTGGCCCAAGATTCAATTTTTGTCAGAAATGAAATTTGGAAATAAACAAATCCAATAAGCCTGAATGCCACCTGCCCCCATGCAGCTGGTGTGTGCCCCCATGGTGGCCATGCTTATCCTGCTGCCCCCCAGGCCTTGCATGTAGTCCTGATTTGCCCATGAGGCCTAGGCCATGCAGAATAGGATGTTAAGAGCCAGTGAGAGGCATGGTGTGCCCAGGGCAACCTTGTGCAGTTGCTGAGTGTTATCCTTCCCTAGGTGGGAAACCCACATACGGACATTTTCACCTCATGAATGACCCTCCCTGCTGGACTAAGGATGGGACTGATGGAGACAAAAGCCCAGCCCCATGACCAATCCCAATCCATCTGTCTATAGTGCTGGAGGGCCAGAGCCCTACCCTGAGGACTCGTGTGTGTGTGTGTGTGTGTGTGTGTGTGTGTGTAGGGGAGGGCTGTGTCTGCTTGAATCTGGGGAAACAGAGTCACAGAACAGTTCAAGAGAGTTGATCAGCCCCCATCAGTCCCTGAGGGTCCCAGACCTCCCACCCCGAAGTACAGCAGGAACTCTGGCTTGGTCTGGGCCAGCAGAGGTCACAGGGCTACTGTCCCCTAAGTGCACATATATGAAGTCTCTACTCTGTACCAGGCATTGCAAATGCCATAGTCCACCCTACCAGGTTACTTGGAGCCAGGCACACAGGTTGAAGACAGCTATGTGGGGTGAGAAGCTGGCCACTGAGGGGAGGATACAACTCGGTGAATCAGAGGAGCCTGGGGCTCCAGGGGCTGAAGTGTAGCATAAAGACAGTGGTGGAAGAGGAGGTAGAAGGGGATGCAGCTGCCAATGCACACTAGAGTAGAAGAGTGCATTTCCTACTAGGACTGGGATGGGTTTGGGGCTTCTCTCAGGAGGACAAGGCAGGAAGAGAACAGTCGGGGAACCAGTGCTAGGCAGCATTCTGCAGCCAATGGCACCCTCTGCTGTCCAGTGTGGGTATTGCCCTAGGCTGGCTCCCTCTGATCCAGGACAGACCTCAGGTGCGCAGCCTTGGATGGCCTTGGGATAACCACACTGGAGAGGATCAGAGTCCTTCCCATGAGGCAGATGTTAAGTCTAACATCCTTTGGAGATATGTCTGCCTCCTAAGGTCCCAGGGGTCCCCTCCTGGGACAAAAAAAGAGGAACAAGGGTGTGGGGAAGGAAACCTGGCCCTCAGGTGGCAGCCGCAGATGGGCCAGGTCTCCATTGGGTGCTGTCCTGATTTTACCCTCACAAATAAGGATGGAGGACAGAGGCAAGTAAGGCCCCTGCCCCCCACCCCTAGTACTGTGGAAGGCTCAAACCGCTCAGCAGGGTCTCATGAATGGGTCCACTGGATGGAGGAGAGCAGGATGGTTTGGGTCACTGGGACTGGGAGAGCAGCCACCTCTGGGGCTGTGGAGGTCAGCAGCACAGCCACGGTTGATAGATGGCCCTGAGACCATCCCACCGTGCCAGCGCCTGTCCCCAGAAGACCCTGGTGTGCAAGGGCCTTGTCCCTCTGGCTCATAGCTGAACATAGATACTGCATGGGACAAGGACTGAGAAAAGTCCCAGAGCAAAGGACAAATGAGACAATGAGGGGTGGGGCTTCAGAGGTTAAGACTCAGAGGCCTGGGACTGGGTTCAGGACCACAGGGGATGTGTCCTCTGAGCTGCTGCTGCTTAGGCCATGTTTGAGAGGGACATAAAGGGCTGTGGCCACCTGTCCCTTTAAGAGGGCAGTTCTGTCACCCCATAGTGGGGGAGGAGGATCCTGTTGCCCAGCAACAAGAAGCCTGATGTATACTGTGTCCCTGGGTGACCAGAGCTTTGTCTTGCTCTGGGACAGAGCTGCAGGTGCTGCCCTGCTGACCTGCCCTTGATCCTCCCCTTGATCCACACCCTTCCTTGGCTAGACACAGCAGGCACCATGGCACAGACAGATGTGCTCCTGACCCAGCAGCCGGCTCCACAGACAATACCTGCCTGTGCACTGCCACCAAAAAAGTATGAGGTGACCTGTAACACAGGTGTCCACACATCCTCAGGCCTGGCCACTGCCGGCTTCCGCACAGCCAAGTACCTGGAGGATGAGTGGTTTCAGAACTGCTATGCCCGCTACCACCAGGCACTGGCTGACCGAGATGCATCGGAACGGCAGCGTCATGAGAGTAAGCAGCTGGCAACAGAGACGGAAGTACTGGCTAGGCGCACACAGCAGGACTCCACACGCAAGTTGGGAGAGCGCCTGCAGGACGCCCACTGCTGGAAGTCGGAGCTACAGCAGGAGGTGAATGCACTGGCCGCAGAGACTGACCTGCTGCTGGCCCAGAAGCAGCGGCTGGAGCGTGCCCTAGATGCTACTGCACTGCCCTTCTCCATGGTCACTGACCACCTGCAGTGCCGTGAGCGCCGCCAGCACCCGGACCTTGTGCGTGACTGTGTGGAGATCGAGTTACTAAAGGTACTGCCTCTCACCCCAGAGCTGGGATGGGCAGCTGTGTTGTGAGGAGTACGGGAAGACAGTTCAGGATTCCAGGGAGCAGCACCCTTCTGCCCACTCAGGAACCCTGGGTACGGGGAACCTGGTTCTTTATTCAAAGAAAAGGCTTTGCTCCCACAAATGCTTGACTTTCAAGTAACTCTCTCACTTGGACCCCACTCCTCTCTGTAGCTATGTGAGTTTGAGGAAATTAAATCTGATCCTGATCTCCTGAAGGCTCAAACACAAGGTTCTCCCAGTCCCAGTTTGCCATAGTTGGGACATCTGCTGTCGTGGTAGAGATTCAGAGACACAGTAGGTAGGGTGTATATCTCCCAGAACTCTGGGAGGTTAAGCCAAGAAAGTTGCAAGTTTAAGCCTGGCCCCAGGCAACCTAGAAACTTAGATAAATTCTGTCTCAAAATAAAAAATAAAAATGGTTGGAAATGGAGTTCAGTGCAAAGGCCATAGGTTCAATCCCTAGCATCAAACACACAAGAAAGAAGGAAAAATGGAAGGAAGGAAGGAAGGAAGGAAGGAAGGAAGGAAGGAAAAAAGAAAGAAAAAGGAAGAAAAAACCCTAGGCATAGTGGTATGTGCTTATAATCCCAGCATTTGGGAGACTGAGGCAAGAGGGTCTCTGTGGATTCAAGGTCAACCTGGGTTATAAAGTGATTTCTAGATCAAACTTAATTGTATAGTGAAATCCTATTTCAAAAAGAAAGAAGAAAGGAAGGAAGGAAGAGGGAAGGAAGGAAGGAAGGAAACCCAAGGATAAGACAGAGTACAAAAATGGGGCAGAGTGGAGGTCCCTGAGGGGTTGGACTCTTCAGAGGTCTCAGTAAACTGACAGCTCTCAGTGCTCTAGATGGACTTTAGGGGTAACTCTAGAGCCTAGGAGCTCTGTGCAAGGCTGACCCTCCTGGTGGCCTCTGGAAATTCCTGGAAGAAAAGACCCTATGAAAAAGAATATATCAAATGAATGATCAAAAACATAGACAAAACCTAACCAGAAATAGCTGGCCCTGTTCCCCAGGGGAAAAGGACTGCTGTGGGAGCAATGGCAGTAGCAGGAAGTAAAGGTGTCAGGGCTGAGTCCCAACTCCCTCTTGTGGTGTGAGGACTGATCATATGTGATCCATACCCCGGGGATCAGGGTCAAGTGCTACTGCTCAATTCGGGCCTCTTCCCCACCCCCTCTTTCTCAAGGAGGCAGAGCTCATTCGGAACATTCAGGAGCTCCTGAAGAGAACCATCCTCCAAGCTGTAGACCAAATACGGTGGGTTGTAAGCGCCTCCAGAGTGGTTGTACATCAAGGGACACGACCATGTAACTCTGGGGGAAAGGGGTGGTCAAGGTGGGAGCACATCCAGGCCTAGTCTCTGTCCCAAGATCTACAGTGTGGAGCAGTCCTAGACACTGCTGGCTGGATGATGACCTGTTACTCAAGACGAAGGCTACATGGCAGCCTTGTCCTCCCCAGGCTGAACCGGGAGCACAAGGAAATATGCGAGAGAGATTGGTCGGACAAAGTCGAAGCCTACAACATCGACGAGATGTGCTGTCACTACAACAACCAGAGCACCAACGTGCAGTTCCACCCGCACTCAGCAGCCTTTGAGGAAAGGTGGGCCACGGGGACCTTCCACTCCCAGCCTGCTGGGCGGCGCCGTCTTCACCCGGAGGGATCCTGCGCAAGACCCCTGCCCAAGGGTGCAAGGGTCGCCCTATAGGGACGTGGGCGGGGCGAACCCAGGTTTCTACTCACTGCCGGCAGATGGCGCACGGCCCACGGCAGAGGCGGCGCAGCCAGCGAGAATTAGAATGTGACACAGAAGAGGCGGGCCTCGGGGTGGGTGGGTGTGTAAGGGGACTTGAGAGTGTGGGAACGGGGACCTCCACCTCTACCTGGCTGCGACCCGTCTACCCGCAGTGCCTCCACGCCCGAGACATGGGCACAGTTCACGCAGGACAACCTGCAGCGCGCTGAGCGAGAGCGCCAGGCTTCAGCCAACCTGCGGACGCTGATAGACGCCATTCTTCGGGACACAGCCGAGGACCTGCGGCTGCAGTGTGACGCTGTAAACATGGCCTTCGCACGGCGCTGCGAGGAACTGGAGGATGCGCGCCACAAGTTGCAGTACCACCTGCAGAAGGTGCAGCTGGCCTGCACCTAGGCCTGCCCAACCACAGCAGACACGCCCATTCCGCATAAAACACGCCCACTGTTGGGGACTTGCCAGCCCTTCTGAAACAAGTCCTGCACCAGACACTTCCACTCTGGGACATGCCCACACCACTCAGGACACACCTACCCCGGATGCCTACCAATCGCTGCCAGAGATACTCCCTGGCCTAGATGCACCCACCGCTAATGAATGGCATACCCCCAGGAACACACCTCTCCCCACCCCCCATCCCACCCCCACACGACTCCTATCCCTTGACAGGCCCACACTTCATCCAGGATTCTGGTGACCTGATCTTGACCGCTCTGTCCAGTTGCGACCTTGTCACACCCCCTGACCTTCTTCTGTCCTGCCCACCCTGAGGGACCTCAGAAGCACGTGCACACTATTCCTCTGGATTCTCATTAAGCTGGTGTAAACTCAAGTTTCCCTCAGGGGTGTTCTGCTGGCGTTGCCAGGCTGCATGGCTAACCGGGAGACCAGTCAGTGTGAACATAATGCAGAGTGAACAGGAAGAGAAGGTTTAGGGTGTCATATGCCTTATGGGGCCCCCCACCCCATTCCTGCCTGGCCAGCAGGTCTGTGACTCAGTGACTGTTAGTGTGACTTGTGTTGTGCCACATCTGCTGAATTCTTGACCTAGGCCTAGGACCTGCTGGTTGCCAGGGCTAGAGGCTCTCAGGCTAGAGTTAGAGTAGCAGCTACAAAGCCCTCACCAGAGCTGGACATGTCCCAGGACCCAGGGATCTCCAGCCGGGACTTAGACCTGGGGAGGAAAGGAGGGTCTGGCCTGGAAGCCTCTGTGCCGGAGAGGGAGCTCTGGCCGGCTTGCCCCTTCACAGCCTGGCAGGGGACTCATGATACTGTCCTGCACAGACACTGCAGGAAATCACTGACCAGGAGCAGCAGATTGCAGCACTGAAGCAGGCCATCAAAGACAAGGAGGCTCCTCTTCGAGTTGCCCAGACCCGCCTGTATCAGCGCTCCCGGCGACCCAACGTGGAGTTGTGCCGAGATGCTGCCCAGTTCAGGTGCCTGCCATGACCCCTGGCCAGTCCCTAGTACCCCCCTCCCTAGTACCTCCCTGGTGGCCCCCTCGAGCCTCCCTCAGCTTCAGGGCCTCTCTGAGCACCACCCCTAGAGAAGCAGGCTTCACACACCCTATCAGATCTGGACACAGGTGGCCCAAGGAGGGGCTTGGGTGTCAGGACATATCACCCTGGGCTGTGTCATCTTCTAGAAGGAGATTCAGGACCTGAGAGGCAGGGGCCCAGCAGGGTTGTCTGTCATGACAATGTGACCTGTGCACCTGCCCAGGCACAGAAGGATCATGACTTTTTTTCCTACCTTACCAAGTGCCCAGTTACCTTTCTTAGCATAAGCACCCCCTTCTTTGTCCTTCATCGTACCTTGGTTTGTAAGAAACTGGGGTTCTCACTCAGTTCCAAGAGTCAGTCTTCGTGCCAACATCAGGGATGGAGCGTAGTCAGTTGCCACTGCTTCTCCCTCTCTTTCTGCCCTGCGGCAGCTGAGAAAAGCCTTCCTTGGGAAGTTTGAAGACCTTTAATCCATACTCAGGTCTCTAGGGTTCCATTGAGGAGGCAGCACATTCCTTTCCTTTCCTTTTCTCTTCTTTTCTTTTCTTTTGAGCCAGGGTCTCCCCATGTAGTTCAGGCTGGCCTTGAACTCACTTTGTAGCCCAAGCTGGCCCAAAACTCACAGCATCCTCTTTTCTAAGCCTCTTGAGTGCTGGGATTACAGGTGTGTGCCACCACATCCTGCACATGTTCCTTTTCCCACAACGCTGTGGACCATTTTTCTGATGGGTTTCCCTGTGGGACTCTTGGGGTACTTTTTCAGCATCTTAACCAAGGCCTCCTGCCCTCCCACAGGATTCCCCCTTTGAATCCCAGGTTTCATCCTTCCATGCCTGAAAAACCAGGTAACCTCAGGATCTGCTCTGCTCTCCTGCCTTGAACCCCCAAAGTTCATGTCGCTTTCCAATTCACAGGCTGCTGAGTGAGGTGGAAGAGCTGAACCTGTCCCTTACCCTGCTGAAGGAGAAGCTGCAGGAAGCCCAGCAGGCTCTGCACAACCTGGAGGACACCCGCATGGCCCTGGAGAAGGATATTGCTGTCAAGACCAACAGCCTCTTCATCGATCGCCAGAAGTGCATGGCCCACCGCATTCGATACCCCACTGTCCTCCAGCTGGCTGGCTACCCATGACTAGGAACTGCTGCACTGCCCTACCCGAAATAAAGAGCACATTAGCTTCTTATCTGTGTGTGTGATCCTGGTGGAGGCTGTGGCTGCTGGGGCTGTGAGTGGGCACTGGAGGTGTGACCTAAAGGATCTCTCTAAGTGGTTCCACTCAAAAGCAGGAGGGATATCAGGTGGGCTGAGAGGCCATCCCAGGACACAAGAGCTGAGGCTTGGACTGGGAGTGCAGGCAAGAAAGATAATGTGATAACCCCAACTCATGCCCAACATCCTGAGATCAGTGGAATCAGTGATCCAGTGATGTACAGTATAGAGGAGCCAGCCTAGTTGGGAGGTATAATGGACGTGTATCTCAGTCTGCTATGCAGCCAGCAGACCCCACTGACCCACCCAGGAGAGATGAGGGGTCAGAGCAAGAGACTGAGAATCCCCAGGATCCAGAGGACATGAGGAACACACAGGAGGACTGGAGCTCCCACCAGCCCAGCCTAACTGTGGTTTCGACACATGACTCCAGGCAGGACCACCCATGTTACCACCCGACTAGGGTGGCCCCTCTCTACTCTCAACCAATGGATCACTGACTCCAGTGATCTCAGGGTCTTGGGCATGAGTTGGGGTTATCACATTATCTTTCTTGCCTGCACTCCCAGTCCAAGCCTCAGCTCTTGTGTCCTGGGGTGGCCTCTCAGCCCACCTGATATCCCTCCTGCTTTTGAGTGGACCCACTTAGAGAGATCCTTCGGGTCACACCTCCAATGCCCATCTGCAGCCCAGCCCCATCTCCCTGCCAAGGGTTCATTGGCCAAGACACTGGGTGGTCTCTGTGGCATCTCTAGATGAGACCTTGGAAGGGAGCCCAGATATACCATAAGAACATGGGTGTGGTGGTATCCTGTCAGGGCTGGTGCCCTCCTCAGGGTGTCAGCAGCTCAGGAAGCCCCAGCCTCCTGCTTCCTGGAGGGGCTGCTCCCCCCACAGCTTCCAGGTCCCCACCTACCCCTGAGCTGTGACACCTACACCATCCCCACCTGCACAGGGGTAGCTGGTATGAGAGGCTTCCATTCCACCCTCTAGTGAGACTATTCTGGAGCAAATATCACATCTGTCCCCAAGGAAACCATGCTGTGTGTCACAGCTGTTGGTCACCACAGCGACAGCCAGAGCCTGCTCTCATTCTTAAAGTGCCATTAAAATTCGCCAAGGATACAGCCACTATGAGGCCCAGCGGTGGGAAAGGCTAGGGCCCAGGGCTGGCAGAGGCTTTGGGTCCTATGCACCCATGGCCTGGCCCCCTGAACTGGTGGGAAATCAGTGGCAGGGTTGTTGCCACACCATCCTACATAGCCTTGAGCAGTTAATTTCATGTTCACACAGCCCCTCAAAGCCCTTGGGCCACCAGGCAGGTCCAGGGCTCTGCCAACTGCTCTGGGTCACTCCCTAGTCTGTCACCTATTCAAAGCAGACATCCATCAAGACAAGTAGCTGGGGTCTCCACTTCCAGACACATCAGATGTCATCCCAAGCGGAAGGTGTGGATATACAGAGCCCCACTACCTGTCTGGGGAGGGCAGGTAATGCTGAATGCTGTTCCTTCCTCTGTCTTTGCTGGCCATAGTTGGGGGCAGTGGCAAGTGTTTGCAAAATGGCTCCCCCCTCCACCTGGAGGTTTCTGCCCACCCCTACTGGGCTGCAGCTCCTCACCAGGGCTATCTCAGGGAAGCCTGAGAGAATAGGCTGGATGATAATGACTCTGCTCTCAGGTTCCGTTATTATCTTCTGAAGCATAATGCTCATCAGTGCTGAGGGCCCTTGAGGGTGGCAGCTGATTGGTGTGGGGAACGGGGAGACAGTGCACATGGCCTGGTTCTGGGTGAAATTATCTTTGATGCTGGATGGGTAGCATAGGCTGGGAAGGCACCATGCTTGGATAATTCTAAGTACGTGCCATATCTTAACTGCTATAGGTACATGGCAACTGCTGTGGGTCTTTACCATCACATGCATTTTACAGCTGGGGGAAGCAAGGTGCAGAGGGTCCCTGGGTGTGCTGCACTCCTGCAGCAGCAGGTGGACTGGAAGCCCCGCCTCTGCTGGCGGCACTCCAATGCAGGTGTCCTGTGTCTGAGGGTCTTGGTCCTGCAGATGAGAGTGATGAGATCCTCTAAGTGAACAGACTCTAAGCCAGATACTGGGCCACCAGGGCCAACCTGCCTTTACTGAGTGCACCCTTTACTCCCAGATTACCCAACTGCTTACTCCTGTGACCATCTGGGCAGAGGCAGCTGTTGTGTACCCAGTGGCCCCTCTGTTCTCCTATCTATTGCAGAGATAAGATATAGCTAGGTCCAGGAAGGCGTCTCAGCCACTGGGTCCTAGGAACAGTGAGAGTGGTCAGGGATGATTCAGACCTCCCCACAGTGGAAAGGAACGTTGATATCTACCCAGTGCTATCTGCCCACATTGGTTCATACCCTTTTCGCCTTCAACAGGAAGCTTAAGGACAGTGGTCACCCCGGCAGCCATCGAGGCTTAGTATCCTCTTTAGGATGGGATGGAAAAGGTAGGCTGCTCCTGACTATAGCATGCCATCCTCCCATCTGCTGCTGTCCCCGCCCCAGGGGATCTCTGTCAACAGCATTGTCCAGTTGAGCCTAGATACAGGTTTGTCGTGCATACCAGGGCTGCTCTCAGCTTTCTTCCCAGTTTTTCTATCTGTAAAAACTGCCAACTAGGGCATGTTGGCACTCTTGGGTAGCAAGCTATAGGCCCACACTGGTGCCCACCACCACAGAGCCCACCACCTACCTGAGCTCTCTTTTACCCTATTTACTGAGCTCTGTAGACCTGACTATATGGAGACAAATGTCGCTGGCTGTAAAGGTGCCAGCCATACACACATCACAACTATCTGTGCATTGCTAATTGGAGGCTTTTGTGCCCTGTATGGCTGCAAAGCTTCTTTTCCCTATGCACTCTGCCAGGACCCCTGCCCACCTTCCTGATGGACATAAATAAAAAATGTGAGCTTTTTAAAAATTATTGTATTGGGAATTGAACTCAGGACCTGTGCTTATAAGTCAGACACTTGAGCTTTTGGAGAGGAGGCCTTTCGTTCCACAGAGAACACTGGATCATCCCAGAACTCAACTGCAGAACTTTTTCTCTTTGTTTTTCTTTTGCATCCTTGTGCCATACTGCTGAGTAGGTCAGACGGATACTCTCATCAGGGGTTTTGTAGGCACTGCCCATCCATGGCCCATGCTCAGGCTAACTCTTCCTGGACATTGCCACTTCAGTTCTGGTATTGCCGAGCCCTCTCTGCCATTCTGGTCACTCTAAGTAGCTTCCCATGAATGCTTGTCACCCCCTAACCATCAGCGAAGGATCCTGTACCCTACAGGAGGTGATGGCTACTTAAAGTGGCAAAGTTGCCAAGTTTCCTCTACCTGGCACCCTGGTTTTCCCCTATGGCACAAGCCTTCATCTCCATAGGTAGACAGCTTGAACTTCCTGGGTTCCATGAATCAATGAGGGGTACAAACAGCTCCCCAAAACACCACACAATTTCTTCTGCAGGGCCCACAATACCAAGCCGCATTTCCCTGTTGTCAAGGAGATGCCAGTGGTCATATCTGAGCCAGAGCCATTTTTATCCTGAAATTCGTCATCCTGTCCTCACTGAGTCACCCTCTGTGAGCTGACCCACAGGGTGTGGGCACTGTTTCCATGAATCCTAGCTTAGATAGACCTTTACAGACAGGGTGAGATGCTATGGACCATTCACTTACTTCTTAAGGGCAATCCTTGCTGGCCCCACATGAGGGCACATAAGAGAAGTCCCTGCTCTTTAGTGGAAGCTCTGCAGGCACTGGGGAGAGGGACTTCGGCCCTATACACCCCTGTACCTGGATGTTACTGTCCTGCCTGCTACAAGGGAACCACCCAGCCACTTCCCAACTGCCTCTGGTGTCCATCTCATAGAGGCAGCTGAGACCCACACCTGCGAATCTTTCTTTGGAAGCCCCAGAATTCTGGGATGATACTAGGGCAGCCTCAGAGAAGCTCTAGTCTTTCCTCTACCTTTCCATGGCCTGCAGGAAAGTTGTGATGAGGACTTTAAACCCAACTCCTACTGTCTGCACTGAGCTGGAGCTGCAAGCTGGAGAGAGATGGGTGAGTTAGCTGAAAAGACCCTGATCTTCACACCCATCCCTGTCTATGTCACCACAACCAACACTGGCAAGGACACTTAGGAGGGGATAGGTGCTACCAGGCCTTCTGAGCCCTGAGGACTGGTGTAAGCTCATGTGCTCAAGGTCAGCAGCCCTGGCCCCCAGCCCTTACCAACCTCTGCTCTCCCCTCAGCAGGACCCACAAGTGAAACTTTGGCTATTATTCCCTCCCCCTTAGTCATTAGAGTGGGCAGGAAGAGGCAGGCCAGTGGGGGAGGGGGAGCCCAGAAGTGGAAGCTGGGGAAGATGCCAGGGGCCAAGCTAGACCCCAGGTGCAACTGCATCAGCAGATGGGCTAAGGTGTTCAGGCTCCTTGGCCATATCTATGGATGCCCTAGGAAAGTTGCCATGTCCCATGTCTGGGGCCAAGATACTCAGCTCTCCCCAGAGCCTAGGGTCAGAGCAGGGAAGAAGCTGAACTGAGAGAGTGTGGCTTCTTTTCTCAGGGGACATAGTCCCTCCACTATGACTGGGGACTGAATAAATGCTGCTACCCACTTCTGAGGACACAGTCCTGATCCCCTGAAGGGGTGATTTAGAGCCAGCACCTCTAGGGACATCATGATCATGGCAGGGGAGTGTGTGTGTGTGTGTGTGTGTGTGTGTGTAT
>PVKN010000005.1:0-73556 GCA_004027915.1 Capromys pilorides | reverse complement strand
CCAAGGATCGTGGTGGCCCTGGTTGGGCTCCTGCATTCCAGCCCCCTCAGATTCTACCCATATGGGCAGCAACTCTGTTTCTCTGGTGGAGGAGAGATGCCAGCCTGGGGCATTACTCCAATCCAGCCAGCCTAAGACATTCCAAGGCCAGAACTTCATGGACTCCAGGATCCGATGGAGGCTAGGAGGTGCCGCAGATGGTTAAGGGGGAAGGGGCTCCACAAGAATCCTGCCAAGGAGATGGCCTGGCCTGTTAGTCTTGGATGGTCCAGGGGAAGCCACAGACGCCAGGGTTGTGAAAGGTCTCTTTCACTGTTTACTAGGGCTAGTGCTCTTGGTGGGAGCTGGCAGGGCAAGCAGAGTGTTGCAGCCATGGGATATGGTAACAGGGAGCTGGGATAGGGGCAATGATCTTCACAGTGCCCTAGAGGAGCTGCTCCAAATCAAGCACCTGCTGGGCAAGGATAGGCACAAAGATACCAGGAATCCAGAGCTCAAACGATGAGCCCCCAGGGGCAGGTCTTCCCATGGGGCTCTTCCCATATAGAGCTGTCCCCACGTACACACCTGGGAGCAGCCAGAACAATCTCGCTGAATCCATAGGGGCTGAGGGCAGGTTAGATGTGCAGGGTTCTGGAGAACTTCAGCGAAGATCTCAGCCACCAGGGCCACCTGGTGTGTGTGTGTGTGTGTGTGTGTGTGTGTGTGTGTGTGTGTGCGCGCCCAAAAGAGGTGGAGTCCTTCCATTCTGCAGTTCCTCAGGGTTTTCTGGAGGAAAGGGAATAGGTCTTTGGCCAGCAGCACTGAGTGCAGGGGAATTTTAAGGAAGTGGAAACCGTATGATTTATATAGCCCAACCCTAGATGAACCTCAGGTAGCCTCTAAACATGGCCTATGGGGACCTGGCAGGGCCCCCTTGCCAAAAGGGAAACTGAGGCCCAGGGTCAGTGGAGGAAGCTAGAAGAAAGCTTGGCCTGTTCATGTGGACCCAGCTGGCCTCAGCTGCCCTGCCCTTGGAGCCTCTCCTGGGCTGGGAACTCGGGGAACCAAGAACCACTTTCTCAGTTTAGGGTGAGGGCCACAGAACAGCCTCTCATATGCCCTTAAGGGCTTTTTGTGGCTGCTTAGGTTGGGAGCAATCTGTCCATGTAGGGCTGCACCCCACCAGCCCTATTTCAGCCTCTGGGGGGGGGGGGCTCAGCCCCGCCCTGAAGCACCCAAAAGCCCTTTTCAGGGACCGTACCTAGGTTTGAAGAGCAGCCTGGGAACCTTTGTCCTGTGTCTCCCAGGCTCCCTTACTCTGAGCAATCAGTAGCAAATGAAGGTCCATGCAAATAGTCCTAGAGGCCTTCCTGTCTCCTCCCTCCCACTCCCACTGCCTCTGGCCATCCATCCCACAGGTTGGCTCTGACCACCATCCCCCAGCAAGGGGCATAGCTGGGCTGCAGAGGGCCTGGGGGCTCTGGCAGCATCTCTTGTTCAGAGCCCTCTCTGTTCCCCAGACCCCACAATGACAGCTCCAAGCCTCAATTTCCTGGGCTGCCTGGTGTGTACTGCTGCCACCCACTGTGACCCCTGCAGCAGGACCTTGCCAATACTGCTAGGGACCCATAGATGGTGGTGCCTGGACTATGGACATCTCTGACCTCAAATGTGAGTGTTGGAGGCTCCGCATGTGCCTTGCCCCAGCCCCTTAGATAGAAAACAGGCTGCTGGAGGGTGGGCTTGGCTGTGGACAAGCTGGGTGCTGGAGACCCGGGAAAGGGAGGGGCTAGGATCCCTGAGATTCCCAGAGCAAACAGCCACTGTGAGCAGGTGGTTGAGAGGTTCCCTTGGTCTGATACAACTGGATAGAAGTTAAATTGTTCTGAGACTGGATGGTAGGGATTAGGTTAGACTTGAGTAAAGGTTTCCTGGCTTTCTCATTCTGTAAAGCCCAAGTCAGACCCTGTCCTGATGCCCCAATGTGTCCATACTTCCCACAGTGTGGCAATCTTTGCCACAGGCCTCAGATCAACTATAGCTTTGAGGAGTTGCTTCCCATTGTCTATGTGACGGGGAGATTAGATAAAGAAGCTAAGTCTGAAGAAAAATGAGGCTATAGTCATTGTGCCCCTATTGGCTGGGGCCACCCTGACTGGCTTCCAGTCCTTCCCTAATATGAGAAAGATGAGACCAGAACCAGAGGCCACTCAGAATAAATCAGGAAGGAAAGTTTGCAAGGTTCCTAGTGCCTGAGGCCCACGTGCCTACTCAGCCTTCTCAGTGGGTGAGAGCTTGGGGCTACAGAGTGTTGACAGATTCCTGCCCAGTCACCTACAGGTAAACTTGGATGGTTTCTTCTACCTGGTGCTCAGTTGCTTCCACTGTCCTGTAGCCAGCATCTACTTCCTGAGCCTCCACATTCATACCCAGAACCAGCAAAGCCTACCCGCACATTGAGTGACACAGCTAGCCTGCTGCTGTGCTGTATGCCTAGCCCAGCAAGAGTGACCATGCAGACCTGGAGTCTGCTGCTGCCAAAGGCTGCAGGCAGCACCTTCTGGCTGTGTGTCTTTCATTGCAACTAATCAGTGCTACCTTTGGTGATCCTGGGGATCTCTTGACATCTTTCATGACCACATGGTCACACCAGCTGCCAAGCTCTAGCCATGCTGCTTTTGATGGCCCTCCCTCCTGCAAGCCCACCCACCCAGTATACAATGGGTACCAGCAATGTTTGCCGTGGAGTGTGATAGAAGCCACAAAGAAACATAACCTGTCCTAGCAGGACAGTCACAGATAAAGAGGCAACACACTCAGCCACACAGGGCTGAGGTTCCAGGTGTATGCCCTGGTGGGAGAGCCAGGTGTTCATCATGGAGCCCATCTGCACACTGGTTGACCCATTTTACTTTGCTTATAAAGGGCTGCTCTGAGTACCCCACCATGCCGATATGTGTGCTCATTGTCTAGGACTCAGAAGCATAGAGTGGGGCTGACTGAGTATAAGGAGGGTGAAGGGACCAGAAGAGGAACAAGTTTTAGAGGTAAGGGTCCCTGAGCAGCAGCCAGTCAGAAGTCAGAGGCAGTAACCAGTCAACATGACACATAATAAACTTTGGGTGTGGGGAAAAAGTGTGGAGGATGTGGCTAGGAACTCAGCAATCTTCCCTGGTGACCATGAAGCCAGTGGGAGGCAGATACCCAAATATTATACAGATTCAGAACTCCAAGCAAAGTTTAGCCAGGTCCAGGGGAAAGATAGGCAGAGGTGGTCAGGCAGAGGGAGCCCAAGAATGGGGTATAGGACCACAGAAGGTCAGTTTAACTACCGCTATCCAGATATACATAACATCACTTTCTCATGGAGACACAGGGCCAGAGTTGTCCCAGCCCGACTTGTGGGAAGCACCCCCAGCTTGACAGATAGGAGACTAAGGCCTGGCCAGGGCCAAGCAGGTGTGATCCTTATAGTCATTTTGCTGACAACAGGGGTTGGGGCCCCAGGGGCAACCCTCAACAACACTGATTCACCCATGGTCAGCCCCCAGGAAGCATGCAGACAAATTGAGAAGCAGCTGGTGGGACCCCATTTGCTATTCATGCAAGCCTGTCTGCAGGAGTAGAGGTTTTCTCTGCCTTGAGGTTCCAGCCTGCAGCATCTGGGTCCTCTAGAGCCCTCAACTCTTGGTCCTCCTGGGTCTTTCAGGCTGCTGCTTATACCTTCAAGTGACCTTTCTCCAAAGTCCCACCTGGTGTGTCTCTAGGGGACAGCTCAGGCCCTTGGGAGCTGGCTATAGATAAGAACAGGAGGAGTGCCAGGTGGATGCCCTAGGCTGAAGAAACCACTACCTTGCTGGAGACAGGAGGCCTCTGAGGACAGGGTCAGGAAGGCCACAGGCCAGTCAAAGGGGTTGGGTCAGCCTTGACTATTCCTATCCCAGGGATTCAGCACCAGTCCAACACTGAGGAGGGGAGTCTCAGGCTGTCTGTTGGCCTGCATCTTCTTATGACTGGGCACGCCCTGGGCTCTCAGCAACCACTAATGGAGAGCTAGCAGCACAGAGAGTTCCCCAGGAAGATAAAGGTGTTCAATAAGGAGAGGCCCCACAGTTCAGCAAGGGCTCTAAGCCTTCCTTGATCCTCCCAGTCTAGCTCTTCCCTTCCCCTCAATGTGGATGGCCAGTTGGGGTAGGAGGAGCTAGGAGAGGGGCCAAACTGATCCTGGATGGGCATCCTCAAGGACCTTACCCTGATCCCTCTCAGGCACCTGGCTGCATGGCTGGCACTCACAGGAGCTAGTTGGGCCCTGCAGATGGACACAGTTGTCACTTGGCCTCTTTCCTAGGTGCCAAAGACTGTGAAGCCCACATAGCAAGAGCCAGGCCCCAGCTCCAGCCCAGCAAGATCCAGTCAGCAGTAATGTTCAGCTCAATGTGTGGCTTCGGCTTTCCTTTTTAGAAGTGGGAGGAAGAAGGCTTCTGTCCAGCTCTAAAACTGCTGGGCTGAAGCCCTGTGAATGCAGGCTCAAGAGCTAATCTTTCCTCAGGCCCTAGAGGAGGCTGCACATCCCATCCTAGCATGGTGGCCACTCTGTCGTCTTCCAGGCTTGCAGGGAGAAAGTCACTACCCCCCACAGATTCACCAGGGTCTGGGGTTGAGCAGGAGGGCAGAGGCAGTGCAGCCTCCATCTGTGAGGAGGGTCCTTCTGGTGCCTCTGTGGGAGGGAAATGTGAGACCTGGCATCTTAGAGCAGGCGGGATGTCTGCCCTCATAAGGTACTGCCTGAACCAGGCCCAAGACAGCTCCCAGAAATTCCAAACAACAGCTCCTTTCCCCGAGCTTAGACTGACTTCTGTAGGGACTGCAACTTTCATGACTTCTGAGCTGGCCCTATAGGAAGCAACCTTGGTCCTTAGACCCAGAGAATCCCATGGCCAGGCTGGGGGGTGAGGGGCAGGACCAAGAGACAAGGGACCTCAGCTATCCCTATTGCTGCACTACCCTTTTGGAGGGCCAGGGCTATTACTGTTGCCCATGGGCACCAGTATGAGCGATGTTAAAGTGGCTGTAGCTTGGGCAGGGTAGGGAAGGAGACTTTAGTTTCTCAAGAGGTGGCAAAGGGTGCCTCATAAGTTTCAGCTGCCACTGGTGACCGCAGTTCTCAGAGGCTGCAGGATGCAGAATGCCTCACACTCCAGGGGGCACATGGGGACCCAGGCCAAGATGGCAGGGTTGCATCCTACCAACACCCACCCTGCCATTTCTTTATTTATTTACTTTTAATGACTGAGATTTGGAGAGGTATGAGAAAAAGTCATGATTTCTTGCCTGGACCATCTCATGTCAGTGGATGCCACACTGGCCTGTCCTTTGGTGTGTGGTTTCCCTCTGAACATCTTGTTTTTGGTGATCATCCACACTGTACAGAGCTCCACATTGTTGTTCCTTCCTTTTGTAGCTGAGTGGTATTCCACTGTATGAGTAGAGCATATTTTACTCTTCATTTGTTGATAAATATCGGCTATCATGAATAATGCTACTTAAACATTTTAACTTTGTGAAAGTTGCAAAAGCCAGAAATAATGGAAAGCAAGAGGATTCTAGAGCAATAAATTTGTATTCTTTACAAATTATTATAATACACAAACAGACTGAGTCAGTAGACACAATCCAATGTCCATTGGTGATGACTGTGGTACCCTGACACTAGGAAATTCTTTGCTTGTGGTGTGGGCATAGAGGCTAGGACTTGCAGGATGCTACATGGGGGCTCAGTCACTAAGCTCTATTCCTTGTCATTTAGTTTTTTAAATTTTAAAATAAGATTTTATTATTTTGCCTAGATTGAGCTCAAACTAGTGGTCTTCCTGCTTCAGCCTCCTGAGTAAATGGGATTACAGGCATGCATCACCATGCATGGCTACAATGAAGTATTATTAAGGAAAGTCTGACATAGGCTACAACACAAATGAATCCTGAGGACATTCATGATAAGTGAAACAAAACATTCACAAAAAGACAAATTTTGTGGTTTCACATATAAAAATCCTTTGTAGAGCTGAGTGTCATTGGCCGGAGGCTAGAGCAGAAGGATAGATGTGAGTTCAAGGCCAACCTAGATTACATAGTGAGTTCAAGACCATTCTGAACTATATAGTGATAGCCTGCTTCAAACAAACAAACAAAAAAGTCCCTTGTTTAGAAGTCAAACCCATGGTCAGAAAGTGAAATAGTAGTTGCTAGGCTGGGGGAAGGAAGTTACAACCAGATGCACAGGGGTTCCTGTCTCCCTCAGGCATCTCTATCACGATCCTCAGGGCTGAGTTAGGAGTAAGTGTGTGAATTTCTGAAGGTGCAGACATGGATGGGCCTACTCCTAAAGCTCAGAGCCCTATGGGAGGGGGCAGCAACAAAGCAACCAGCTAGGAGAGGTGAGCCGTGTAATTGACAAATCTTTGACTGGTACAAGGACTGCTCCTGGTCACCCACTTCCTGTCCACCAGACAGGCTAGATGACATGCAGAATAGGGATGTGAAGGGATTGGAATGTCTGACTTCTTCCTTCATCTCTGTCTTCCCTCTTCCCTGTGCTGACAGCTTATCTCAGAGGACCCCAGTGACAAGTTCCAGCTGTGTCTAGTTATGGGGAATTCAGTAGGGAATGACAGAGGGAGGGTATTGGCCACTTTCCTTGTCTAGAGGTCTGTGTTACCTCATGTGGCCTCTGCCAGATGGAGTCCATCTGGTGGGAGGCAATGGTATCTCCATCAACACTCCATCTTCTTTGTCCAATGCCCACTAGCACCTCACCTGCCCTCCTTCCTCCCAGGACACCTGGGGGAGGGAGGCTCTTCTTCAGGAACCTGCCAGAGACATCAGTATTGTTACTGGGAGAAGCCACTGCCATTGTGGCCCTCAGCTCAGCCTTGTTCAGCCCCCAGTGAACCTCAGTCTACACCATTGTGGGGAGAACATCCTCCATGCATACACACCTGTGGAGACTGCTTTGCCATTATCCTCCCTTCCCAGCCTGCACCCCACCCTGCCAGGCAAACAGATACCTCCTGTCTCCCATCCCTGTCCCTACAGGCCGGATTTCCTGAGCAAGGTCACCCTGGGAGTCGCTGGAGCCCAGAGGCCAATAAAACCCATCGATGCAGACAGAGAGCCCATAAAGCGGGTCACTGCTCGAGCCCTAGGTGTTTGCTCTGTCCCTTCCACCCCCACGCCTGTACACAGTGGCTGCCTTGTGGTCCCTGTAAGCTCCTTTATGCCTTTATTCCCTGCAGCCCCTCAGCCCCAGTGGTGGTGTCTGTGGGGATCCTGAGGCCTGTAAGAGGTGCAAGACTACCTTAGGACCTCCTAGCTTTCCCAAGTTCATGCTCCTTCTGGAAATCCCTGTTAGCCTTTACTATGGGTGCCTATAGGATGTCCAAGCCCTTGTCTCCTAACAAGGAGACAGTGGGTAGCCCTCTGACTACCCACACTGGCCATGCCTGGTCTCAAGACTTATATGTAGGGTGCATAGAACCTCCCAGAATATTCCATAGGCTCCTCAGTCTCCTTTACCACCAGACCTGAGTCTTGCCCTCCCATATGCTCCAGCCAGAAGCTAGCCTGGACTACTTTCCCTATCACGGCAGGGACGATGATCCTACCTTGTTGGTACCTCTAGCCTTCCACATCCCACTCAGGGCCAGGCTGCTTGCCTGTCCCAGACAAAACTTCCTACATTGAGCCTCTCTCTCCTCCAATGTTTTCTGTCCTACCCCACAAGCACCACAGATTCTGGGACATGCCTGGGGACTGTTCCTACCCATCTCTGTTCCCAATCCTTCCCCCAGTACTCACATCAGTGGAGAGTACTGTTTTTTTAAATTTTATTTATTTATGTTATGGCCAGCTCAGCCTGCCCTGGGGTTGCAGCTGGTGCAGCATGTGGTGCTGTGGATTGAACCTCAGTCCCTGTGGTTTCTTAAGCTTGCCTAAGCAGGTGCTTCAGACCGCTGAGCTATCTCGATGGCCCCACACCAGTGGAGAACTCACACATTGCTCCTTGGCCTGAGCTCACACACACTGTTTTCTCTGCTTGGAGTATGCTTCCAGCTCAGCTTCTGATATCCACAACAAAGCCTGTGTGGGTCCAGGAGGTGTATTCTGTTGCTGTTTCAGGAGGACACACAACCCAGGGGTCTATCAGGCTCTTGGGCCATGGGTAGTAAGAGGTGACCTAGGCGGTACTCTTGGGGGGTACCAATAGGAACTTACTGACCCTTGTGACCCAGTATGATAGCAACCAAAAAGGAGGACAAAGGGATAGTATGCACCTGACCAGTGTAAGGACAGAAGCAGAGGCCAGCTGATGTACAGTGTGCAGGACCAGACTGGCCCTATGGGGTTCAAAGCTAGCTTATGGGACAAAAGGAAACAAGTCCTTGAATCTGACTGATACTGCAAGGCCCACCAGGGCTTCTGGTTAGACATGGTGGGAGGCAGGGTACCCAGGGTGCAGGAAGCTCCCAGAATGACTAAGGTCCACTGAAAAGCATAGTCCAGCTGTTGCCAGATCACTGTGAGGGCAACCTCAGTCTCCAGCCTGTGTCCTCCACAGGTGACACATACAGATAGGCATACGCTATGGTCTCAGGCTGGCTGACCCTGAGGAAGGACGGCTCAATGTCAAATGAGTCTGGAGAAAGTGATCTGGGAAGAGATATCTCTGCCATCTGCTTGCCTGCCCCCTAAGATATTTGGAGCAGATGCACTTTGCATCCAAACCCTGAACAGCTTGAGGCTGGGTAGGATGAAGACACCTCCTTGGGCATACTCCTCCTTGGGACAGCAGCCCCAATGTATGAGGGTGGGCTTTGTCACCAGCTGCTAGTGACTTGGACAGATTCCGGTGACCCACATGAAGAC
Source organism: Capromys pilorides (assembly GCA_004027915.1). Lineage (NCBI taxonomy): Eukaryota > Metazoa > Chordata > Mammalia > Rodentia > Capromyidae > Capromys > Capromys pilorides. Next base: position 64,652 of record PVKN010000005.1, on the reverse strand, counting down.
TCCCATCCCCTCCCTAGAAGTGTTGTGGAGCCGAGGAAATCAAGCAAGATCAGCCCCAGTCAGACCCTGACAGCACTTGCCTTTCAGTGAACCCTGTTACCTCACTGTCTAGTCACCCTGCTCCTTTCTCCTAGCTGGGTCTGGCTACCTATACCCTATCCTACCCTGTCAGGGTTTGGTTTTCTGGGGCCAGGGAAGCCTTATACCCAGAAAACATTCTATTTGTGCCGACTTTGCTCAGTTACAGGGACAATATTTGCTTTGGGAAAGAATCAAACATTTATTCTCTAATTTATTCAGGGAGCAGGTTGTCAAACACAAGCGTCTTCAGTACGCAGAACATGTTCCAGGATCAGCTGTCTGGGTGTCACACCAGAGACCCAGCAGCAGTGGCCTGGCTTTACCCTTCCCTGTGCTGCTTCACCTGGCCCCTGCATCTTCCTGGGAGGGATGGGCGGCATCAGGCAGGAATGTCCCAGAGCAGATAACTGTGGAATTGACTTCTTCCAGCCTCAGAGAGAAATCAAGGCACCCTGGAGGTCCCAACAAGCTACACAGGGGTTCTCGGGGCTCTACTCCTGGCCCTGATCACAGAGAAGCTGTCCTTGGAGTAAGCACAATCCTGAGGGCAGATCTTTATGGGCCAGTGCTTGCTGGCATTTGTCTCTATCCCCACAGCATCATCTTCCCAGGCTATGCTATTTGCACTAGGAGGCAGGTCTTTCCCAACCCCCACCCATCTGTTTGCCCTGCTCCTTCTCCTGGCCAGAGTCCCTGATTCACCCAGAAGGGAGACTTGTAGGGTCCTCTGCATGGCTTCACAGCCTCCAAACCTCAGACACTTCCAGCAGGAACCTTCACCCTAGCCTGCCTTGGTGGCACCTGGACAGAGCTCATCCTAGGGTAGCTATCCCTGTGTCTGTCCTGTCCATATTTCCCACCACTGGGCCAAGTAGACAGGAAGGTAGAGTCATGAGGACAGTGTCTTCTTTGGGATCCCAGGTGGCTGGCCAGAGCCAGCTTATACCTGCGGCCCCCAATGTCCTTATAGTCTCAGAGCCAGTGAGGAACTGGGGCTGTTGCCTGAATGTTGGGAGCTCCAGGGAATGGGATCGAGCGCTGAATGCATTCAGGTTCCTTTAATTCCACAGAGTAGCACTGAGACACTGACTGGGTGACATCGAGCTCCTATGATGAGAGGCACATGCAGTAAGGCCTAGTTAACATCTCATACCAGTGATCAGGGAGAGTGTCCCCACTGGCTCCCATGACCTGGACACTGAGATAGAATAGGCTAGGGCAGGGCTGGAGATGCCAGACATTTCTGGGGACAAAGCTGAGTCTTCCAAGGTTCCTGGGATGGCCCACATAGGGAAAGGGGCTGGTGAAGTGACATGATCACTGCAGGACTGTGCTGTGTCCACTCATGGCTCTGCCCCAGGCAGCTTCTTTCTTTATGCCACTGTCAAAGACCATCTGAATTGCAGTCCACAGCATTTGAGGATGGATGCTTCAGCATAGTCCCATACCAGGAAGATGATACTGGGTGGTCCCTGAAAGATCCAGGTGGCTCTCACAGCCGACTGGTCTGCATGTGCCCATTTGTCTGGCAACTGCGTGTGGGAGGCAGTGTGACCTCCTGTAGCCGCCCACTCTTGTCTGGCCTTGGCTCCATGGCATCAGCATCCTCCATACCATAGCTCCCACGGACACACAGGACTTTCCGGAAGCTCTGGCGGAAGTTGTCAGAAAGGAAGCCATAGAGCAATGGGTTGGCACAGCTGTTGGCATAGGACAAGATCACTACAAAGAAGTAGAGGCCAGCAGAGGCAGGCTCCTCAGGCAGCGTAAAGGCCAGGTTGACAATGTTGACAATGAAGAAGGGCAACCAGCAGCCCACAAAGACTAGCACCACAACTACCACCATGCGAGTCACCCTACGCTCAGATCGCCTGCCCCTTGAGGACCCGGCTCGCACGCCTGCAGCCTTCACCTTCACCACAATGAGCAGGTAACAGAGGCAGATGACCAGCAGCGGCCCAAAGAAACCTAGCACAGAAGTGTAAGTGATGAAAGCAGCACTCCACAGTCCTGCAGGCTCTGGCCAGCTGAGGTTGCAGGTTCCCCAGCCCTCCTGCACATTTGAGAAGACCAGCAGTGGAAGGGACATGAGCAGCGAGAAGGCCCAGACAGCAGCACTAGTCATCTTGGCCACTCGTGGGCGGCGCCAGTGGGCAGAGCGAAGTGGATGGACCACAGCCAGGTAGCGGTCAATGCTCATGATGGTCAGGCAAAAGATGCTAGTGAACTGGTTGATACCATCCAGTGTCATGACCAGACGGCATAGGAAGGAGCCAAAGGGCCAGTAGGATACAGCATTCTGTGTGGCTAGGAAGGGTAGGCCTAGCATAAACAGCACATCGGCCACGGCCAGGTTGAGGATATACACATTAGTGACCGTCTTCATCTTAGCATGTCGCAGCACCACATAGATGACCAGCCCATTGCCACCCAGTCCCACAGTGCACACTAGCAGGTACAGCAAGGGCACCAATATCGTTTGGGCCCCCACTGATGGTGCTGCCCCTACCAGTGTCCCACTGTGGTTGTCTCCAGGGCTGGCAGCCGAGGTGTTCCAGCTAGGTGTAAAGGCCGGGTACATAGGCTCCATGGAGGCCACCTGCGTGTGTGTGTCTCTATAAGAGAAGGGAGAACCAGTGAGTTGGGCACATCCAGCATTCCTTCCTCCTGGCCCAACCCCAGCCCCGCCTGCCCGACAGCGGTAGGTAAACACGATTAGTCATGTTCAACTCAGCCGGGAATCACATTAAGCAAATTGTTTGGAAAACAAGGCCAGAGAGGAAGGAGCAGCCACCGGGGACAGAAGGGCAGCCGTCTGGTGAACTGAGACCAGTGTCTGCTGATGATACCTCTGCAGCTGCCCGTGATCTGCACCCCATGGCTCCCCCAAGACAGCATGGTAGGAGGGTAAACTCTGCCTAGCTGATTCTAGTTCCCAGTGCTCCAGAGCACATGTCTGTGGCCTGTGGAGAGAGCTCTCACAGCCGCTGGATCCCAGCACAACATGCACTGGCCTCCACCCGGCTCTCCTGGGGAGCCACGCTGGACTCCATGGGGCACTGATCTCCTTCCTGCAGGAGGCTCTGCCACCACCCACCAGAACCCAGGGAATGCCATCCCCTGCATATCCACTCCCAAGCAGAGCCATTCTGAGAATCCATGTAGCAGCGATCACTCCAGAAGTCCAGCCAACAGTGAACTCAGAGGTCCTGTCAGAGGGTGCCATAATGACTTGCAGAGTGACCTAATGGGTGTTGCTATCACAGCCTTGAGGGACACACATGGGGGCAGCAGCAGCTCCTCCGATGCTGCGTGGGAAGGGTAAGACCTATCATCTCCTCAGCAATCACAGATTTCTTTAGCCCAAGGCAGCAACACAGTAAGAAGCAAGGTGGATGCTGACTGTCCTCATACAGCACCAATACCCATGAACAAAAATGCACAGAACAGTGACAACCAAGGAAAGCAGGCAGAGACACAGCCTGGGGGCATCACAACCAGAAGCCTAACACAAAGGCTGTGGGGCTGGCATAGCGGGCTTTGTGGACAGGCACTGAAGCAGGTATAGAGAATGTCAGTATCTGTTGGATCAGATGACAGGTCACATGCTTGTTACAGCATGTTGTATTTTCCTATGTGTTTGAAATCTATCATTAAAAACAATAAAAAAGAAAATAACTCCTGCCTTGATGAGAAAGACATGGGAGAGCTGATACCTTGCTGAGTGGTGCTAGGGTATTCAGCAAAGAATGCAAGCACACAAAAGACCCAACCAAGGGAGAGGCCATACAGGGACAGGAGTCCACTGGTCTGAGCCAAGGCCACTATACTGTCATCCCTAAAAGTGATTACCCCACTACCCCAAAGCCCTGGACCTGTTCACAGACTCTTGGTAGCCAACACAAACAGGGGACACCCATGGATTCCAGGACAGGACCTCTTCCTAGAGATACAAGGGAGCTGGACAGAGGTAACTATGATCTGGAAGACAGGGGAAAATGGGCTGGGAGAGCACAGAAGAGATACCATGACTAAACTTATGTACTTAGAACATGCTTCAACATATTCAAGATTCACAAGTAAAGCATAGATGAAATATTATGAAATAATTTAGCCTTTAAGAAGCAAACTATGGGCAGGGGAGATAGCTCAGTAGAATAATCGCCTGCCTGGCAAGAACAGGGTCCTGAGTTCAATCTCCGGTACCTAAAAAGAAAGAAAGAAAGAACTAAGTTCTCTCTCTCTCTCTCTCTCTCTCTCTCTCTCTCTCTCTCTTTGTCTTTTTGAGATAGGGTCTTGCTATGCAGTTAGTTCAGGCTGGCCTTGAGCTCACTTTTGTAGGCCAGGCTGGTCTCAAACTCACACTGATCCTCCTGCCTCAGCCTCCCAAGTGCTGGGATTATAGGCATGCGCGACCATGCCAGGCACCTGTTTGTTTCTAAAATTCACAGATTTGGGTCACAAAAGAATAGTCATCTAGAGAAACTAATGACCAGAAAAAAACAAAACCTAAGCCCACTGAAGTCAAGACTGATTCCAGTCTGGAGAGTTTGGAAGAGAACTAGAAGGGGAATACAGTACATGGGCAGAGAGAAGAAGTAGGGCCAAGGGATTCAGGGGCAAGACACGCCCCTCAGAGGAGAAGTGGGTTCCTATAGCATGACTGAGTACAATCCCAAGCAGAACAGTCGTGGTAAAGTAGCACTAGCACTGAGCTGCCACGCTCCAGGAAGAGAGGAAATCCTGATGAATAGGTATTCACCAGGACAGAATGGAAGCCTGGCCAGGAATGACTAGAGTGGCAGGAAGGAGGGAAGCATTGGTGCCAGCCAGAGAGACAAATGTTGCCCTGAACTCCTACTCTGAGAGAAGGGAAACACATTTTCCCTTTTGTTAGATTTGTGCCCCACCCCCCCGCCCCGAGTACCAAGTGCACTGGCTGGTGTGCCATCTTTCTGGTGACCTCTGGTCTAAAGAGTATCTTTGAGTTGGAGAAGGAGACAGGTTGGCCAGTGCCTGTGGTTACCAAGGTTTCAGCCTGTGTCTGTGCCTGGCCAGGAGTGGGTTTTTCCCAGGAGCCTTGTACTAGAAGCTATCCCCAGAGGGCCAGCTTCCCCTGATTCTGTGGGAAACCTCTGTAGGGGGCATGTAAGAATCTAGGAGACCAGGATGCACAAGACAGTTACAGAGGCCTATGGGTCACCACTCCCCAGAATATCAAGGAAAGAGCCATGGCACAATCCGTGTGGAACCCAATGGGGATTGAGAAGAGACAGTGGAGCAGCTCCTGTAAGTGGGCTGGCTATCGGAGATTAGCCAAGCCCTGTGCTTGGCTAGCACAAGCCCTGAGATTTCTGGGGGGCAGCTCCTGAATGCACATATGATCTCAAATCAAACAAGCTCCTCATCTTTTATGAGAGCTCATAGCTCCTGGGACTCCACTGAAGCCACCCAGACCCAGGGAGGGGCTCTGCAGACTGCCTGCTGCTGCTCAGAGCAGGAAAGAACAAAATAGACTCAGTGTTTTGCCTGCCTTTTTTAATTCTGCAAGAGTCATTATTTGGAAGCTGCAATCTTTTAGTTTCAAAAATTACATACTGATGGGAAAATTGTCCTAAGGACCTTTCATTTGTGGGGGAGGATTCAGTGAGAAAAGAGCTGAAGATGGGGCCTTTCACCCCAACACCCAGGAAAGAACTTGCTTGCTGGCCGCCTATCAGTTCTCTGAGGCAAGTCCACTCCTGCTCAGGCTTCCTGCCCACAATACCCTGTGATCTTGGAGAAGCCAGCAAGCTTCCTAAGGCCTAGATTTAGGTATCAGAAAGTCTACAAATGGGAAGCTGCTCCAGAGATGAAAGTTGCCAAAGCATGCTAGATGCCATGTAGAATGCCTGGAGCTCAATAATGGTTTTCACAAACTGTCCCAAACAGCCCATATTTCCTCCCCAACATCAGGAAAGAAGAGAAGGTGGTGAGAAGTTGTATGGGGGAGGGGGAGTTCCCAGGGGTCTGGGGACAGAAGTGGGCCTCAGTACCAGAGTTCTCATGCCTAGTGGCCAGAGGTCAGGCCGTCATCTTGAGACTCCTCCTAGGCCAGGCTAGTCCAAGGTAAGGTCAGATGCAGCTGGAGGGGTGCTCAGGGCACTCCTGGGCCCGTCTCACCTGGAGGCTGTGGACACCCAAGGCTCCTCCTATGCTGGATGGAACAAACGTGCTCAGCCACCCATGATGACCTTTCAAAGCTCTGCTTCTGCCTTTGTTAAGAGTGGGCTAGAGGCAGCCCTACTCCTACTTTTTTACTCCACTGCCCTTAAGGCAGCCTGGCTGGAGGCAGATTCTCCCCAGGAGAGGTAAATTGAGGTGGGTGTGGGCTGGTCTAAGGCAGCAGCAGAGAGGCCAGAGCTAGAGCTCAGCAGGTCTGCAAGACCACCTTCTACCCCAGCACTCTTCTTTGGAAATGTCAGCCTTACTGGGAACCCCTTGCTGGTATATGGTCACTGCTGCTCTCACCACCTGTGCTGAGAGGCTCTGGGTCTCCCCATAACCACTCCAACTTCTTCTCAAACAGTTTCACAGGTCCAACTCCAGGCTCCTGATCTCTCCCTGGGGGGTGGGGGGGGAACACCTGGCCGCCGGTGGTCCCTGACAGATAGGTCCTGCAGAGGGGCGGGCATCCTGAGAGTCAGGAAGGATCCAGGGCACAGATGCAGAGCTGTGAGTGGCCTGTGTCGAGAGCAGGGGTGCTCTGCGTGCAACTCGCGGACCCCTCCCTTCATTGGTCCTAATGGTTCTGCAACTCCATGCTCATTTCCTGCACCCCAATGCCCGGAACCTGCTCCCTGAGCCTCAGAACCTGCCCTCCCTGGAGAGGTAGGACTCGAGGACGATAGGCAGAGAGGGCCGTCTGAATCTCAGTGGCAGCTGGCCGACCCAGGCACACCGGGTGGCCTCCGGGTCCCAGAGACCTGCGGACTAGGAGCGAAGGGGTCGAGCAGTGCGCCTGCTGAGACTGGGAGCAGACGCGAGAGGGCACTGGACAGCGGCAAGTGAGCCCCCGCGGGCACCCAAAGGCGCGTGGGGGACAGGGCACGCGGAAGGCAGGACTTGCACGGTGGATCACCGGACCGAGCCCCCCGAGGGGTGTCAGAGGCTGCGCAGGGCCCCAGCTAGGGGCAGGACAGGGTCGCCGCGCGCGACAGGCGCCAGGGGAAGGGTGGCACTCACCTGGTCGGCGGCGCCCCCTGGCTTGGAGCCCTGAGCCGGCGCTGTGCTCTCTGGCGCTGGGCGCTGGGCGCTGGGTGCTGGGGGCGGGGCCTGACCATCACCTGGGGCGGAGCGAAGGCCTAGGGTGGGGCGGGGGTCGGGTAGGGTTAGGCCGGTGCGGTTGGAAGAGCAGACCCCGCATAGAAGTCGCTCCGCAGTCTCCGGGTTCAGGGAGTGTGGAGTAGGTACTCAGGGTCAGGATCCGGCACGGGCCTGGGGGCGGGGCCGGAGAAGGGAGTGAGTGTGGGGAGGGGGCAGCCTGGGCAGATCACGTGCTGAGGGCGGGTCGCAAGTTGGACTGGGTGGATGGGTGCTACAGTGACCACTACACCTGTCCAGCTCTGCAAGTGCCCAAGTCTAGTTGGTTGGTCCTTCCCCAAACCTTTGCACACCAGCCCACCAGCCCTCAGCCACTGGCAATGACTCCAATGAGGATCTGCGCCTTCATCCTTTCTCTTGCCATCCATTCTAGGCTGCAGACCCTAGCAGAAGACGAACAGGGCTGCTCTGGGCCCTCCCGCGCGGCTGAATAAGAGGTCCTCAATCAGGAGAAAGCCCCGAGTGTCCTACAGAGGCTGAGAGTGGGTAGGAAGCTGCCCGAGAATCGAAGATGATAGCGGTGGTCCCAGGTGGTTTGGTGATCTTAGGAGTCTAGGACTTAGTCACTGGCTGAGTCCAAATCTAAGGCAGGGCTCCCAAGGCCTTAGCAGCAGATGGGGCTGCCTGAGAACCTGAGCTTTACACAGGATCAGGTGAACCGCAGGTGTTAACAAAAGAGTCAAGGATCCCATCCAGTGAGGGCATAGATAGATGGGAAACTGATAGATGCCTGCACCTCCCAACCAGGATGCAGTCCCTGGTCCTCACCCTGCCTTGATTCCTGTAGCCCAGCCAGCAGCTGAGTGAGATGAGGGATCCTAGTTGATGGTGAGACCCTTGAGACCCAAGGACCCTGGTGAAAGGGGTGTGAAGGAGCTGCTGGCCATCATGGACATAGGCTCTGCAGGAAGCTGGGGTACCTGTGTTGGTTTTTTCCTTATGTTTTCTGAGATTCTATACTTTCTACAAAGAACATGGACGGTATCTGTAGTGGAAAACATGCGCTTAGAGAAACAGGAGGCCTAACCTCAGAGCCAGGAAGGCTCAGACTGTCCTTGGGGTTCACAGGAGCCATCCCTAGCCTCCCTTCCCCCTCAGGCCATCTTCTTGGTGAATGCCAGTTCCCCAGGGAGAGCTGCACGGATATCATCTCAGTGACACCTTCCTTGTCCTACCCAGACTGAAGAAAACAGAATTGGAGAGCAGAAAACTGGCCTATGGGCCGCACTACCTACCTCCCTGTAGGTTGAGGAGTCTCCTGAGCCCATAGCTCAGACTGAGGCTCAGCCACTCCCAGAGGTGGATATCCTCCCCACACAATGCCCATCAGGAAAGAGTGGGGCAAGCAGGCTGACTGTCCTGGCCTTCAGGACCTCGGTTCAAGCACCACACCCTTCGTTGGGGTCCAGATATTCTCTTGAGGTACAGAAAGCCACTGGGGCCCAATGGGTGGCTGTATGGAGTGAGCAGGCTAATTATATCTTACTATGCCTCACTGGGTCTTCTGGGTAGGAAGGGTGCTTGCCCAACCACGTGGGTGTGACAACTATGCCCCCAGAAGATTTTGATGAACCCCTCTATGTATTTAGGTAGGAGACACCATTTCTGAGCACTTGGGTGCCCAGCCAGCACTCAATGGGGCAAACATACCTATAGACAAAAGAACACCTGTTCCACAGCTCAGGTTGTAGCACAAAGGGGTGGTAAATGAATAAAACAAAACATCCCCACAACAACAAAACCCTTTTAAAAAATTAACTCAGGGACTTCTTACTGAGGGTTAGTTAGGTAGAGACAAGGCAAGTAGAGCACCGCAGGTGTAAAGGCCCTGGGGCAGAGAGAAGCCATGTGCCTTGGCAGGTGAACCACAGGGTATGTGATGGTCCTGGCCAGGGCCCCAGGAGGTCTCCCTCACTATAGTGTGGGCTGGAACCAATGCAGTCCTCTCCATCAGCTGGTGATTCTCCTGCTTTAGTGTGCTGGGATTACAGGTGTGCACCACTGTGATAGATTGACAACAGGTGGTCAACTTGTAACACCCAGCTAACTGAACCAGCCTGGTGCTGGGTGTGGGAGGCCCACCTAAGAACTGTTGCCAGTGTCAGAAGAGACAGAACTAGGGAGGAAGAAGTGGAGAGGTTGTAGGGAGCTTCTGGGAGCTGTTGGTTTTCTTGGAGGAGCTTGTCATGCTGTCTTTCCTGATGAACTCAGCTGATATCTTCAAAGAAGCTCAGGGCCTGGTTGTCACTGAGAATGGCTATGATTCATTTTGGGGGAATTCTGGTCCTTACTTTGAGCATTGCTTCCTCAATGCCCTAAGATGGTGCACTGCACAGTCTCCTGGAGAACCTTGCCATAGTGGCTTTCCTGATAGGAGCCCAGCTGTTCTCATCCTTGGAGGAGCTCAGAACCTCACTGTTACTGAGGATGGCTGTGGTGCCTATCAGGAGATCGCTGGTTCTTATTTTGAGCACTGCTTCCTGGCTCCAGCACAAATCTCTCAGCCTGGTAGCACAGATCCTTCATCCTGCTGGCACAGACTTTCTAGCTTCCACCACTGACCTTTGGGCTCTCCCAGCACACATCCATGAAACAGGCCTGGATGAGGCATTGTTGTGGGCTCTTGGCCTCCTTTTGAATTCATGGGGGCATGGTTATGGGCACTAAGTCTTCAGCTGGACTCATTCAGGACATTACCATGAGATCCAGGCCCTCGGCTGGATTCTTTGGTCTTTAGTGAGTGGACAGATTTCCTGTGCTCTTTTTGTATATTACTCTTTGGGGAAGTATTATAAAATAATCTTACAGCTAAGTGTCCTGTACCGTATTATTTACCCTTGCAAAACCCTAAATTACAACCACCACACTTGGCAGCTTGGTTGTGTCTTGTTTTCCATGGCATAGCCTCAGTGGAAACTGCAACAACAGAGGCAGGGCAATATGCCTGTTCACACTGTGTGGGGCCCACCCCCCTGCCCCGCCTCTACGCCCTGCCTTAGACTGCTCAGAGTTCTCCCAACAGAATCAGGCTCAGGGCTCTCTGCCAGGCTGACCTCTCCTCCACCTGGCCATACTCCAACTTCAGCATCAAGAAGGAGATAAGCACTCAGCAGCGACCCTGCTCACCACCCTTTGGGTGAGTGAGGCTTCTCACAGCAGAAACAAGACAGGTTCAGGTGCACACTTGTGGTCCCACCTGGCCACACTGATTCTGGCTCCATCCTTGAACCTCTTTTCCAGCACAGAAACTAGGTACCCTAATCTGAACTAGAAATGAATTTTGTCCAGCACAGGGACCCAACACACCTCTGCCCTCAAAGCACACAGCTGGGAAAACTGAAGGCCAAGGTAGGGGCCATACCAGCTAAGTTATCCGGAGCTATGTCCTCTTCTTTCTGTCATGGCACTCTGGGACAGTCACCCAGTACTGGTCCTGTGCCAAGACTCTTGGTCATTGCGCAGCACAGGCGTCCACCAAGGCCCTTCTTCACTGGCATGGTTCCAGGATCTCAGGCTGTAGGGACAAAATAGCCTGAGAGAAAACATGGGGCAGGTCCCCAATATCCTGACTTCCCCCCCTCCCACCTGGAACCTTCCTTACTTGCTCAGGCTGGGGGCCCCTCTCCTTATTCCTCCATTTTGCCTCACTTCTTACTCACTCAGAACCCCATCCAGTTTCAGGTCACACTCTCCTGGGATTGCTGGCACCCTGGGTCCCACGTAAAGCTCATCTATAGAGTTATTAGGGCCCCACCCCCTAACCAGGCAAGTTGCTTAGAGTCACTTTGGCTTTCCTAGAGATTCTGCTGGCCAGAAAGGTGGTTTTGGTGAATCTCTCCCTCCTGACTGGCCTCAGCTCCATGCTGACCAGAGGGTCACTCAAGGTGACGCCTGCCTGGGACACAGCAGAGGTCCAGCCTGTTCAGGTGAGGATTAGCAGCAGCTGGAAGCCATGGCAACTGGACAATGGACTCTCCATGGGGTATTACCATGCTCATGCAGTGGGAAACCCACCCTATCTGTGACCTACACCATGGCCCATGATACTCCCTCTGTGGGGACCCCTCTGTGGGTGCTGGGTACAATGTTCTTGCCCCCTCCTCTTCCTGGTTGGAGGCTTGGACACTCAGCTCTGGCTGCCTGTGATTATTCAAGAGGACAGAGGCTGGTGCAGCTCACCTGGAACATTGTGAGCTCCCATAAGCTGGCTGGCTCTAGAGAATGGTGAGGAAGGCATGGGAGTAACTCTCCTCAGCCCAGCTGTCCTCCTGCTCTCATCACACCTTGCCCTGGCTGTGCCCCACACGCAGCATACCAAGTCTCTGTGTCTGCAGTAAATTCTTCATCAGTTCAATGCCCTTCCTGTAGGATGCCTCTCTACTGCCACCAACTGCCCCACACCACTAGCCCCACAAGCCTGCAGGTGCTGGGAGATGGGTGCTGTCTAGGCTTTGTCCTAGATCTGGCAGGCAGCAGTTGACCAATAAATACTGGCAGCACACTCCCCCGTCGCAGTGCAAGGGAGATATCCTGGAGAGGTCAGAGGGAGATCAGACTCCCACAGCCAGCACAGCAGGTCACTGCCTGCCAGACACTACTGGCCAGGCTCCCTGCAGGAGCTAGACTGTCACACAGGGCTAGCCATCACTGCAGGGTCTGTCTCAGGGCAGAGCTAAGAGGTGCGGGGTGCCTGAGCTCACTCTGTAGGGGTTCCTGCTCAGTGTCCTCAGGAGTGCAGGGCCCTGTGCAGTCCTACAGCTTCCAGCCAAGAGACTACACAGCAGATCTCCTCTCAGAGGGAGGTCCAGTAGACCCTAAGAGCAGAATAGGTCAAACCCTAGAGGGAGGGTGGGGTTTGGGGGTGGAGCAGCTGAGCTAAACTGTCCTGGCTGTGTTGGGAGGTCCAAGGAGTGAGTGCTCCTTCACCCTGTGAAAATAGGTGGTGGAGGTGGGGGTGGGGGTGTTAAAGTGTAGTAGCCTCCAGCATAGGAGGTGGAGGGTATTAGCCACCAGAGGTGGAGCCTGTGGGCATTCTGAGGCTCCCTCTCCTAACCAGTCCAGGCCTCCTGCTTGTTCCCTCCACTGCTACTGTCCCCAGGTGCCAAGTCACCACGTGGAGAGGTTAGGACTTCACCAGTCGGGGTCCTCAGGGAGAGGCCACAGGCTCGGAGAGGAGGGGAGCATGTTCAGGAGCACCAGGAGCAAGAACTGGCCAGGTATTCTCTGTCCACAACCCCAGGTTCCCAAACAGCCACTGCCCAAGGTAGGGCCTGGGTGTATCTTCATAGTGTAATGGGGCAGCCAGATCCAAGGAAGTTTATCTATCCTCAGGCTTCAAGAAATTGCCCATTAGAACTCCCAGAAAATAGCCCATTTTTCCCTATCACTGCTACAGCTACCCATTTATGCATCATTCAAAACGATCTATAGGGAGCCCCAAGCTCATCAGAAACTTGATGTTTCTCCGTGTAAAAAGGCCCCAGGGAAAAGAAAATTCTGTGTCCCTGATCTTGTTCCTTTTCTTTCTTCACCCCTTGGCAGAGACTGGATCCAGTCTTCTCTTTGGGGTGTTGTGCTGGACCCCCATTCCTGCCCAGCACCATATTCCAATTGCCTAGCCAATGCTGTGCACCAGTGGGGAGGCATTAGACTGTGGAGTAGATCTGGTACCCAAACACACAGTTGTTCAGTGACCCCCAGAAGCAGGTGGGAAGCCTTTGCCTTCTGGTGGTTCTGGTCTCCCCTTAGAGACATTGCTGGAGGAAGCGCTGTATTCTCTGGAACAAAGGGGTACTTTCTTTTCTTGGTCCCCAGCAGCCTGCACCTTCTGTCCCCAGGCTCTCACATACTGCATTTTGATATTTACTCATTCAAAGCTCCTTTAAATCACTTATTTCCCACCCCAGGCAAATCAAAAGAGCACATTTCATTTGATTTGCTCACATCAATCAACTGTTAAATCAATTTTTTAAAAAGTCAATTTTACCCATCGGATGCAAATCCAGTGCTATGTTTTTTAATATGTTAGTGATTCATCAACTTATTTCATTTTCAATCTGAAAGTCTAATGACATTTGAAGACATAATTCCTCATCAGAGAACAAGCCATTAAACAAGTCAGCATGACAATTTAAGGCAGAACATCCCTCTGACAGTGACCCTAGGGGAAACAGAAGCTGGGCTGAGCCCAGGACGAGGCCCTGATGGAAACTAGTATCAGCTGTCCCTCCCAGTCCACACCCTCTGTCAACCACCCTTCCTGAACTCCTAGAACCCTGCCCACCAGTCCCCATGGAAAGTCCAGCACTTTCACACTCAGGCAGCAGATGTGTAGCTGCCCTTGAGCTCTGAACAATACTTGCTGCTGCCAGACTCTGGATTTCAGAAGGAGCCTGATTCTCAGGCATGCTGACCTGATTTGTACATGCAATCTGCAAAGATACACATACAGTCCAGCATCCATGCAAACTCCATCCCTGTAAGTCAGAATGTGATTGTCCTTGTCAATACTCTTGTTCACTGGCTTTTCAGGATGCCTGGGGCTCAGCCAGTCACTGACCTTGCTGACTAGCCTGACATTGGCTGGAGAGCTGGTGGAACCTGCTTCTCTGAGACTGGATACTGGGGCCTGGTCTTTGAGATCTGTCTGCATCCAGTTTTTCTGGGGCTTGTGGGTCAAGGTTGGGGTGGCTGTGGTCAGGAGCAGCTGCTAGAACTAAGGTCCACAGCAGCAGCAGCAGGTAGAATCAAGGTCCACTTCTGGCAGGTTGAACATTTTCTGTTGTGGTTCTAGTTCATCCTGCTGGCACCTGTGGGAAGATTAGGTACCACAAGTAAGTCAACACAAGGCAAGTACAAACTTTACCTGTAGACATATTGCTGACATAGGGCTGGGCTGAGCCCACTATCTCTTGGAATAGGGGCCCTCTGCACCAACAGGGGTTCAGGGCAGCTCAGTGGGTAAGGAGGCAACAAGCATGTGCAGACACAGGGACACATGAGCTGGAAAAGACTGTAACAGAACAGTTCAAATGATATTATACAGTAAAGATGATTGAAGAGATACAAATGGAAATACAAAACAATGTGGTAGCATGGAAAAGACTCAGTTAATCTGAAAAGCCAACAAATACACTCTTTGAGGCAAGATGTGGGATTACAGTGTGGACACTTCAACTGTTGGCTCATGTAGAAGACTGGACAAGGCTAGAGGAGGACAAAGGCATTGGGAGTTAGGCCTGCAGAGGCCTTAGAGGATGCTGTCCAACCCGGAAGTTGAACAAGACAGAGGAGAGGCAGAGAGATGAGAGCTCTTAGTGAGGATGCTGCTCTGTGTGGGCACAACATAATGGCCATGACCAGTCATGACTTCAACCCAAATAAAGAGGGTAAAAGACATAGAGAGACCTGTTGGTCAAAACTCCTGCCCATGGCATAGGGAACTCCTAAAACCCCTGGGTGAGACCCATGCACAAGCCCACACCAGAACCTCAAATATCTAGGGTGCTCTGCTGAATGGGGCCCAGGTGCTCCCTTCAGTAGCTGAGTAGCCCAGGTGAGACCAAGAGGCTTCATGCAGATTTGGGTAACAGGGAGAGCTGGGCACGCTAGTGCTCCTTCTGAGGGCTTTGAACCCCTTCTCTCCAAGTCAAACAGTAGGGATGTTAAGTGAGAGCATGTGTGAAAGCTCCTTGGACCTCTGGTCTGATCCTGGGCTCTGGGCTAGACATGGGTTCTCTGTGCGTGTCATGCTGACAATGTAAAAATTAGAATACAAGGTATAACATTAGCCAAAGACAAGTTATGGCTCACAAACTGCAACACACATTTCAAGCTTGGAAGAGACGGATGAGGGGAATCCAGATGCAGGCCCCTAGCAACTCTGCTTCTTTTCTCCTTTCAGGCTCTCTTCCTGTCCCTGCCTTGCACCTCCTCCCCCAACTCCAACCCATCAAGCCTGGTGATCCTCCAAGGCCTTCCTTCATCCCAGAGCAGGACCCCAGTATGGACCTTGCAGGGCAGAGCAGGGAGCCCATGGGATGAGTGGTGGAGGATGGCCACAGGACCTCAGGAAGGGAGAGAAACGAAGCCTTTCTCTACACTTTAGGAAGCACTGTGAATGAACAGAGCATTCTTCTCACAGGTGGAAGCTGTCCACAACCTCTTGTCCCCTTCCCTGGAGATCTGATCACATTTAGATCCTCGGATACCCATCCCTCGCCTTGGCAAATACAGGGATTGACCAGTCTCTGGCGCCATCTGGTGGGTTGAAGGGTCACTGCATTGGCTTACGTGGGGAAAGCTGAGGGGTCCAGTGGGATTGGCAGCTGGGGACCATTCAAGGTTGAAGACTCTGGGTAGGGGGGTCCTTGGATGAGCCATGTCACCTCTAGCCATGATCTTTCCTGGACTCACCTGAGGCTCAAGGAATCAGTGTCTGTGCCCAGCTATGCCATCCAGCAGGTCATGTAGCTTGGGCCTGCATGTCCTCAACAACATGGAATCACCATTAGTGTCCTTCTGTCCATTCTTCCAGCAGCTTCCAGGGAAGCCCTGCCTGTATCTGTGCCACATTGTTTGCTGCCCAGAAGCTGCCCCTCTCTGTTCTCCCAGAGCAGGGGAGGAGGAATAAGGCGGGGGGTGGATCCTGGATCAGGCTAGCCCTCTTTCCTTTCTGCAGGAACTAGTCTTTGAGTGCCCTCAAGTGGGCACCAAGAGCTTGCACTGACCCTGTAAGGGATCTGCATCCACTCCTCCAGTTTCAGCCCCACCCAGATATTGGGAGCCCAGCCATATCCTGCCCTGAATTCCTACCCAACCTGCAGCCATGGCCTAGCCTAGCCTACCTTGCTATTCCTGCAGTAGATTAGGTCCTTCACAATGTTCCAGCCCCCAGAAGGCTGAGAGAATCACTGACATCCAGTAAAGCTGTCCATGCCCTGCACAGCCGGATAGCTCCTCCTACAGCGTCCTGTCCCAGTGTTCCCACAAGGGCTCAGCTCAGGTTGAGACACTCCTATGTCCAGGTGGCTCCTTCCCTACCATGGTACTCAAATCCTGTCTGATTGGAGAATCCCAGACCTCGTAGCCTCCCAGAGTTTTCCTATACCTCACTCCCTCCCCCATGCCTCTGAGCTGCGTTCTGAGGGGGCTTTTCTGTAGCTCTTCAAACCTCAGACTCCATCAGTCCATGTAATGGCCACAGGGGGGTGCCAGTACAGTTTGCAGCCACTCCTGCCTGGCATAGAGGGATGTCCAGCCCAGGCCTGGCTCAATCCCAGGCCCAGCAAGGGGATTCTTATCTGTACTACTCAGCTTTACAGCCCAGATTTTCCATGTTGGGGCTGAAATCTTGGGCTTTTAGTCCAAGACAGGGTCAAGACTGTGTGCAGATCTCCCTGACCAGCCACCAGGGACAAGGCACGTGGGACAGGGACCCTCTTTTTCCTCCATCTCCATTCATCCTCTGCTGGCTTTGCTGCCCCAGCAAATGGCCAGCCGGCAGACCCAGCCCACTAGCAGCTGGCTGGCGACCCTCCAGGCGGTCCATGGACCCTGATCAACCAGGCCAGCCACACCTGCCACAGCAGCTGGTTCAAAATCCCCAAATCCCAGCAAACCAGCCACTTGGCCCCACATCAGCCAGGCCAGCACGTCCTTGGCCCTGATGGCAGGCCCATCCCTCCCTGAACCGGCTGTTAGGGACTATGGCCAGGTGGGCAGGCGGATAGTGCCGAGCAGCCTGAGACATCAGGGGCTGTGCAGACCTAGGCCTTGCATGGGGCAGTGGTGCCCCCACCCAAACACTGCTGATATGGTCAGGGTCAGAACCAATCTTCAGAATTTCAGGGGAAAGAGTGACAGATAGAGTGAAGAACACTGCAGTGTGTACCTGCCCCTGAGACTGAGATCAGATTGATTCTGGAGAGGTTGGGGTATCCGCTACCAGCTTGTCACCCCACAGGCCCTTGGAACTATGACAGGTGTGGTTAGGCGGGGTCCTGGTCTTCTGTAAGCAGTGATCAGCACCCATTGCCTGGACTACTACTGGCCTAAGGTTCACCTCTGCTCCCACTTTGGTGGATACCAGCAGTCAAAGCAAGAAGACAAGAAAATGACACTGACTGCCCAGCCAGAAGGCCCTGGCCAGGTGCAGTGCTGGCTGCTCCACCTTCCCAAACCTAAATCTTAGAGGCTGTGGTTAATACCTAACCATGGCAATGCTCACGTATGCTGAAAGTGTTCACTGAGAACCTACTGTGTTATGCACATGCTTCTGGGTAGATCCACTAAGGGGCCTATTGATGGGTATGTTAATAACAGTGCGGTGCCTGGAGAGGACCCTGGCTTACACCTGCTGGGCAGCCATTACCTCACCAGGTAGGGTGGAGGTGGGACACCATTGCTGCGCAGCTCTGCCCAAGGGCTGGGGGTTCTCATAGGGCTGAAGAGGGCCATAGCCATAGAGGTAACTCAGGAAGGAGGGCCTGGCCATTATCACATAGCAAACAACCTTAAGGGGATAATTTTCTATGCAGAACAGGATAGGGTCCCCTGGGCCACATGAGGGCAGGAGGTGTGTTTCCAGGGGTGAATTCAATCCAGCCCACCCCCCACCCCTCCATCCCTTGTATTCCCCCAGCATCTGCAGCCGAGTAACTGATCCCCCTTGGTTAGGTCTCCTGGCCCCCTGCCTCCGGCCAGCTGTTACAGAGGAGGCCACGTCTGTCCTCAGGGCCAACAGCTGCAGCTCCGGAAGCTCCCATCCCTATCCAGAGCAGGTGTGCCCCCTGGCCTGGCCCAGCCTACCAAAGACCAGGAATATGAGGCTCCTTGCCCTTGTTGGCCCAGCTGTGGAAGACTTGGGCCAGGATGGGTTTCAAAGTCCTTCAACTGGGGGGGCAGCACAAGTCAGGCCCTTATGGCTGGCCTGTGTCAGCTGTTCCATGTGGCTACACTCACCTAACCCTGTAAGTCTGCGAGTGAAAACAGGGGTAATGTTCCTGTCTCAGGTCCTGGGAGGGAAGGAAGCCACTCATCCAGGGAATAAGTTCACCCTCCATGGCCCCTATGATGGACCCACATGGTCAAAATATATATGGCTGGGCACTGGCTATTTCACCTATCAGTTTCCTCCAATGCCACTCACCTCCCTCGAGGTCCCTGTCTTCACTGACAGCCTATAGCTGCTGTCCATCCTGTGTGCCCAGCCTGGTCAGAAGATGGGCCACCCAAGCCATTTGTGAACTTCCATCAGTAGGAGACTGCTGGGCACACAGGATATTACTAAATCCTGGTATTTTTCCTATCCCTGGGAGGCCACCACCTATGTCCAGCTCAACCCCACACAGCATGGCTGGGGTTCAGTCCCAGCCAACCACCCCAGCCTGGGCCAGAGTCCTTCTCCTGGCTTCTGAGCCACAGGCCTATGCCTCCCCAATCCAGCTCTGTTCCCAGTACCAAACCTGGATATCTTCTGTTCAACTTTCCTCAGAGCTCTTCCCAGTTTATGCCAAGTCCTACCTTTGGCACTGGGCACCATTAATACCAGTTATACCCACTCTAAAGACAGGAAGCACCCCTCACTTGAACATGGTCTAGGAGGGCCCAGGTAGGGGATTCCTGAGGGCTCCTGGTCTGAGGCTGCCTGTACAGAAAGGTACTGGGGCTCCTGAGGACCTCCTTGTGCTTCTGCTCATCACAACCACTGGGGGAAAACTGTTTCCAACATTCATTTCCATTCAGCTCAGAATATTACCTTGTATGGAAGCAGGATCTGTATAGTTGTGATCCAGTAGAGTTTACCCTAAATCCAACAACTGAGGTCCATGTGAAGAGACAGACACAGAGGAGCACTGGTGTGATGGCAGAGGCAGAGACTGGGGGGATGTAGCTGTAAGCCATGGAGTACCAAAGATTGTACCAAAGGTTGCTATGGACACCAGGAGGTCAGAGAGGCTGGGGACATAGTTCTGAAGGAGCAGTTTGTGGATATCTAGACATGGATTCCTGTGTTCCAGACCCTCCAGAGATCCTTCCTACCCTTAGGGAGTCCCTCTCTCACTGAGGTCACCCATTGCCTCAAATCAGAGTTCTGGGCCATGAACAGGTTATTCCAGGCCACCTAGAGATGTCTGAATGGAAATGGGCTGCCCAGTAGCCTAGTCCTTAAGACTTAGGGACTTATTGGGCATCAGCTTGCAAAAAGAGAGTGTGGGTACCTCAGCCTCCCCAGCCTGGTCCTCTCCTGACTCTCATGTCAAAGGGCCAGGTCAGACATGAGTAATTAGATGGATGTAGTCCCTGGCTGCTTTGGGCCTGGCTCACCCACGACAGGATCCTCCCTGCTGATGGTTCCTCCCACTGCCTGCACCAAACTCACCAGCCAGCCTTCCAGAAAAGGACACTGTGGAGCTGGGGCCCAGCTTCTGGGGCTGAGTGCCTTGAGCAGGTGATTCTTCTGAGCCTGTCTTTCCTACGCTTTTCCCACTTCAGATGATTTTATTTTGGGGAGCAGTTCTGGGCATTGTCTGGACTTCCCATCCTGAGAATTTTTCACTTCTGGAAGAAAAAGCAGTAGGGTATGTTTATTTATTGCTTTTCCCTGTGCAGGAGTTTAATAATTTTACAGCGAGTTTGCCGAGTTCTGCATGGAGCCATTATTTTTTCAGGATTTTTCCTCTTTTCCAGAACTCTGTAAGTCGGGGCTGACTGGCTGCATATTATGTTTTCCCTTGAAAGAAATGGTTTTGTTATTAAGCTCTTCCTTCCAGCTAGATTGTTCTACCATCCTTCCTCATTGGATGCAGCTACCCAGGGGCTAGCAGTTGCTCTGCCAGCTCCACTGGCATGTTGGCCTACAATGCCATATGCTGTATCCTGGGTCCTTCAGAGCAAAGCTTGGGCCATGCCTGGCATCTCAGACACATGGAGGCAGACACACTTCTCTGGAGACCACTGCATCTGGTACTCCCATGCCATTCTACTGGCAGCACAAGGGCCTGACTCTGCACCAGCCCACTGTTCCCATCCTCAGAAGGATGCTGAGGCCAGAAAGCAAACAAGCCTGAGGCACATGGCACCTAGCTGGCCCTCAAGGATGTTTGTTTCCCATTGCTTCTCAGACTCAGACCCCCCAGCACAGCTTATGGCTCAGCATCAGGATGAAGGATGTAGAAACCCCTCCAACCCTGGCTACCTCAGGGGATGGGAACCTGGGGCTCTTCTTAAGGTCCTCAGGCAACCCCATGCCCTTGTGCTGAGCAGCACCTTCTGCAGGATGACACATGACCCTACATAGCACCTCATACCCAGGTAAGAGCTCTGGGTAGCTCAGAGTAGCACAGTCTCAACACCAAAGGCTGTGGGACAAAGCTAGGGCTTACAAGGAAACTCCCCCCACAATCCTTTGTAATAGGTGTGAGAGACCAGGCAAAGAGTAGAACCTTGAAACCCCAGGCCTAGAACACTTCTCATCCTAGAGGCAGCCCAGTCTTGGTATATTAGTGGCTGGAGGCTTTCCCTGCCCACTTCCTGGAGTCTCCCAGAGAGGGTGGCTGGTCCCTGCCAGTCGGTTGACATTACCCACTGTGCAGGTATAGAGGAACAGGAATGAGGAAGGACATTACCCTCTCATATCCTTGCCTACACATCAGCCCCAGCCCTGTTTTACCAAGATCCAGGATGATGCCCATCCCAGCTATCTCTGTGCTTTTGTCCAGCCCTCCCTAGATGAATTCTTTCACTTAAGCCTTGCAGTGACCCTCCTTAAATGCTACACTCAGGAGGTTAGGTAGGGCTGTGATCTGAGGGGGCATGGGGCATATCATGCTCTTGTGCTCTCCTGCTATGCCCACCTGGGGACCCCAGGGTTGAACACAGGCTCCAAGGAGCCTGACAGAATTGTCACAGGATCTGCAGGAGCTAGATGTCTAGGATACCCACACCAAGCAGCCAAGGAGGCAAGTGACCCCCAAGTCCCGCGCTTTGTCAGATGCAACAGCACATCCCTCACCCACTGAAAACATCTGGCTATAGCCATGTTCTGCAGCACACAGAAGAGGTACATAAGGAGGACCTTGGGGACTGCTGCCCAGACAGAGATGACATTTACTGCCACAGGCCTAGTGCTGCTGGTGGACATACTTTCTGATCCCTGTGTCCTGGACTGAATAAAGTCAGAGTCCCAGTGAAAGTGCAACTTACTCTGCCTGGCACCAGATAATGAAATCAGGGATCTTACTCTAGCCTTAGGTGAGTCCCCAGGTCCCTGAGACATGAGACTTCTGTGTCCTGTCCGCAGACCAACGCATGCACAGCAAGTTGGGCTGTGGGGCTTGAGCACTATGGCAGCTCCAGTCATATCCCGCCATCCAGGCATAGGTCCAGCCCTCCATGTCAGGTCAGAGTAAACTTTGGCCTTGTATAGGCCCTGGGCCTAAGCATATCTGGGAAGCCTTCTCTCCCAGGCCAGGTGGGGGCAGAGCTCAGGTCTGAGGAAGGACCACTGACAGGTCCTCCCTCAGCACTCTGAGTTCAGGGATCCACTCCCAAGGAGCTGGAACAGTCCCCTCTAAGTGGTTGTGAATATGTGCAATAAGAACCCTAACCAAGCCCCAAAATCCTCTTGCTAGGAAAAATCCCTGAATAAATTCCAGAATGCATGTCAGTGGGTTATCTCTGCTATATGGCAATCCTGGGCAAGTCCAGGGCCGAACAAGGGTGGAAGGTGCACAGGAAATATTGGCTGGCCCCCTTCCAGCTGTGTCCAGAGTCATCCTCATGCTTTGAGAGCTGTGGCTGGGTGGAAACAGAAGACATGGGATTTAGGATTAGTGACCATGTGCCCATGCTGGACATGGACCGAGTGTCTTCTCAAAGATCACCCCCAGTGCCAGCTTAACACAGCCTCTTCAGAAACCATACCATCTGCCTTGCCTCAGGATCCTGGAAGAGGGGCTGCCTAGGTGATCCCAAAGTCAAACGGAAAGCCTTTGGGACTACCAGGTCAGGGAAAGTCAAGGGTGACACTCAGGGCTGTACACACACAGCCAAACGGGCTGAGGTGAGGCCCCACCCACAGAAGCTGGGTTTTTCCTGGATGGATAAAGATGAGGCCTTCAGGCTCTCCCTAAGCACTTCCTACCCCCACTCAGAATTCAGTCAAAGCCTCAAGGCCCCTAAGGCAAATACTAGAAACACTATCCTCCTTGATTGCAAAGAAAAACACAAGTTTTGGGTCACAAAATAGAGGAAAGGCTCAAGCATGGCTGGATCCAGGTGTTCAGCTGGTCTCCCATCCCCTTGCCCAGCTCAGCTTCTCTGTGGTTTCCTGTTGCATGGAGGTGGCCTTGTCCATGCACTAAGCTCTCTGGAGATAAAAGGACTTGTCTCTTCTTTGTTCCACTCACAGTCCAGGATGATCCTATAAGTTCACAGGCCACATCCATGGTTGGAAGAAGGGATGCTGTGATCATATCCTCCCTGTTCCATAGAGCACAGGTGAACTGTGTTCCCTCAAGGATCAAGGGGTTTGACTCTCCAAGACCTTGGTGCTGAAAGGTGACACACAGCTGGCAGTGTTACCTCCAACCAAAAGGGCACAGCTCTTCCTACTTGATGACACTGAGTGTTTAGGGAACATGGCACTTCATAAGCCCATTTCAGCACCCTTGTGCCCAGTGGACTGAACCCTACATCCTGGTTGGCAGCTCCCTTACCTCCCAGTGCCTACATATGGACACTAATAGTCCTGGCATGTGTGGGCCCCTGAACAGTGCCCCATAGGCTCCCTGAGGGACTCTCTTTCTCAGGCTGCTGTTCCCCAAAGTGGGGTTTGCAAGTGAGTTGTTGATGGAGATGATGTGACCAAATGAGATAGTGTTGGCCCCACAGCAGGATTTGAATCAAACACACATCTTGGCCCTGGGTCTGGACATGTTTTAGAGGAGGACAAAGCCAGAATGGAATTATCTTCTACATGTGATTCCTGCTGGGTTCCAGCATTGAGGTTGGTGGCCATGGTGAAGCCAGAAGTGGGTAGAGGCATGCAGACCTCTAGCTGGGCAACCGCTCAGCTGCTGGAGATGCTTGGAGAGACTTCTGGTATGGGCTTTTACCAGGAAAGCTGCAGCCCTGGGCAGAGAGACCACTTTCTCCTGGAGGTGGCTGGAGTAGGAACACTGGGGGTGGGGAACAGGAGCCAGGGCCTCTGTGGCTCAGCTGGGTGGGGCCAGCCAGGCCAGCTCTGTGCTCCCCAGCCAGGACAGCCACCCCACACTATGGGGCTCTGAGCCCAGGGTGGGCCGGGAGGCACTGCCCGCTGCCCGCCACCCGCCGCCTGCCTATGCACAAGGGCCCCTTTGTGTGCCTGCGGCTGTGGGCAGCAGGTGGCTGCCGGGTCCCACACGGGGAGGCTCTGCCGCCAGCCGCGCAAGCGGAGGAGGGCACGACGGGCACCATGGGATGGGGGGCACTGGTGGGCCGACTGGACTGTTACATGAAGGCGCCTGTTCTCCTGACCTGGCTCCACCCTCACAGCCTTGGCAGCATGTGGCAAGGTGGCCCGAGGCCAGGCCCCCACTGTCCTGGGATGTAGGCGCCAGAGCTGGGGGCTGGGTAGCGGAGGCTGGGCTAGAGGCTGCTATGGCCGAAGGACCCAGGCTGCTTCTTAGGGGCACTGAGCCAGGCAAGGGCAGGACAGCCCTGGAAGATTATCAGTCCAGGACAATATGGCACCTGAGCCAACATCTCACTCAGCCACCTACTTCCATGGACAGCAACTGTCCTCTCTGCCTTAGTCTTCCCATCTGTGAAGAGGGCAAGACAGAACAAAGGTGTAGGTGGTAGAAATTAGCGGGAACCTATCTTCAGGCAGGGCCAGGCCAAAACACTTTGTTCTGGCTCTCTCAAAACCAAGAGACAACTTGAAAGGATTCTCTGTTGCCCACCACCAGGCTTCCCCTTTACCCTGGCCTCCCAGCCCCCTCTGAGATGGCCCCTCCTTAGCAGGCTGGGTCCCAGTGGCCTGTCTTCTGGCAACTGGCAGAGAGGGGGCCCAGGAGGGGCTTGGCTGCTGCCTTCCCCAGCCCTCTCCAGTCCCACCCTACTTCCATGGCACAGGCAACATGATGGACTGGGCAGCCCATTTCATTGTAGTAGGGGAGATTCTGGTTTGGCTCTTCCCTCATCTCTCACCCTGCTGCCAGGCACACATGTAGGACACCCAGCACTGCCACCCCACTAGCAGCATTAGGTAAGGATAGCTGGATCCAGCCCAGGTGGGTGGGCAGCCACCGGAGGTTGGATCTACTTCATTCAGCTCCTAATTGTCCTTGGGACTGGGTTCAGGTCATCCTCATCATCTACCCAGAAGAAGGGTAGTCCTCTGTGGACATAGGCAGGGCTCCCCACTTGGCCCCCAAAAGCCCAGACTGTTATGGTTGCTACTCCCTAAAGTGGGGTCTGCAAGTGAGTTGTTGATGTGCTGGATGTGACCAAATGAGATACTGTTGGCTCCCCAGCAGGATTTGAATCAAACATAGCTTGGCTCTCAGCCTGGTACTCTGTGGGGTCTGAAAAGGCGTGATATTAATTCCTGAGGTAGGGAGCCAGCTCCTGTCCTTAACACACAGGTGCCCAGGGAGTTAGTCCCGGACACATGGCCCCCACAGCAGGCAGCCAGCTCATTCTGGACGTAACCACTGGGGTCCCCTTGGAGCTGAACTCAGAACCTGCCCAATGCGTGAGGGTCTGTGAGGATGTTCTACCCTGGACAGTGCTCTATGTGGCCTCCTTTCTAAGCAGGATACTCCTGGGAACATAGGCTGTCTCTTCTGACAGAAGTCCCTGAAAAGCAACTCTGCTCACTGCAGCAGCAAATACTTGGCTTCAAAAGTGAAACTGTGGGTGCTTTTCCCTTCCTGGCCTCCTAGAGGCTCCCCACGGCCCCTGCCTGGCTCCACCCACCCCTGGGCCTGAATCCAGTTGAGGAGGCCACCCTGGGGCTGGCAGCTCTGAAAGGAGCTCTGAGTACAATTCTAGCCTGTTGGGCTAGCCCCACTGTGCTCAGGGAAGCTGAGGTGTTGGAAAAGCTGTTCCAGGCCATTGAGAATGCATGCTGGAGCCTGAGGTGGTACCAACACTGGGCAGGCAGGAAGACTTGCTCAATTTACAGAAAGGAACCCTGCTCCTGGGCCTGTGAAGCTTACCCAGCAGAGCCAAGGGAGGGGTACACAACTCTGGGTACAGGCCCCAGCTTGCCCTTCTTACCTTCTGTCCCATTCTTTGGTCATAAGTCCCTGGCCTCCTCTTCCAGGAAGCCCAACCAGTCCCCTCCATTCCCCTCCATAGGGGCTGGCAGTAGAATTCAACAAGAGGGCTAAGGTCTGGCCCCATTAACCTGCTTGCCTACCTCAGGCTGAGGACAGAGCTGTCAGCTACAACCTGGGTCTCAGAAGCTGTTCCATGGGAATATCTTTACCTTGAGATGCTTATGGCTGGGGTGCCCTCATCTTTAGACATGGCCCTGGCATGAAGCTGGTAAACAGATAAGCCCTGGCTCCCTATGTGAGTGCTCCCCAGATCTTGTCTCTGTGCTTGCCTATGTCCTGGGGCCATGTCTTGATCCCCTGGCTCTTACTTCCCAGGCACCAGCACGCTGGCCAGGGCATGAGAGGGTGGTAGTAGGAAAGGGTACAGAGAGAGAGGTGGGGCTTAGAGTCAGAGGATCCTGGAGATGGGTGGGGAGCCTGGCTGGGACTCCTCTTGCAAACGCTTGGCAACTATCAGGAGCAGTGTATTGCTATAACATGGCACCAATCAATTCTCCCCCAGTTTTTTCCTGGGCCAGGCTGGAGACGGATCAGACAAGGAATTCCACAGCCGGCTGAGCGGAGCCAGGCTTAATGCTGAACAAACCGCCTCCCTCTGCCTGCCTTCCCAGTGGCCTGCCACGGCCCAGGGCCCAAAATCACAGCCAGAACCCAATTACTAGCCTCCCAGCAAGCCTTGTGGCTCTTTGGGGAAGCAGCTGATGTTGGAAGGGGCAGGAGCTGGACCCGTGGGGCCTTGCTGGGGAGGCTGAGCTGGGGCCCTCATGTTGAAGGCCAAGACCCCATCTCTTGGCTAGCCTCTGACACTTGGCTAAGGTGATTGTCCATGTCCCACATCTGGTCGCAAGCATCCCAAGCAGTTAGCCCTTCTCATAGAGGTTCAGTAAACTGAGTCACAGTTTGTTCTGCCTCATGAATTATTTTCCTACACTGCACCAAACAGTACCCATGAGTGTGACTCACCAAGACTGAACAGCACCAAAGTGATCCACACAGGCCTTCCCCAGTTCTCAAATGCTGCAAAGGCTCTGCCAGGTGCAGGGAGGAGGGCAAGGAGACATTCCAAGCTGGACAGCTGCTTCAGAAACCACACACTGTCTTGCAGGGTACAAACTCCCCCAAGCATGGAATCTGATTGGCTGGGACTTTAGACACTGGCTTGCTGGTCTGCAGGAGGGGAGCTGCCTGAGGCTTCTGTCCCACGAGCAGCACTAGAGAGGGATGGGGGACTAGGAGAAGGCCAACCTGGACATGGCAGACACTACCTGGGCAGGTGCCTTCCCCCTTGCTCCCACCTTCCTTGCTCTGCCTCAGGTTCTATGGATGAAGACGGGGTGGATGTCCACCCACCAGGTTCTAGTACATGGGAGTCTGAGTGCATGGCAGGCTTTCTACGCTTCCAGGTCTCTGCTGCACAGCTGACCTTTCACTTCTCTGCACCTCTGTGCCCATCCCACTCTAACCTTAATGATAATTTCACAGAACACAGTTCTTGCCATGGGGTTTTCCCACTTGCTCTTCCTGTAACTTTTCCACTCCATATCTTTACATGTAGACTCCATGACAACCCAGATGAAAAAGTCATCTTCTCTGAGATGCCCTCTTTGATCAGCTACATGTACCATACTGTGTTGTTTCCTCCATGACATCCATCCCTCACAGGCATGTCTTGTTAGTGTGCATTTGCCCTCTCTGTCTCTGACTTCTAAACTGTACAGGGCTCATGGCCCAGTCCAGTGCCTGATACTTGGGTTGGGGGTGGGGGTGATCAACATGTATTTGCTGACTGAGAAAGGGAACAAGTGATGGTCAGAATCCCTGACTAAAGCTGAAAATAGAGAACCAGCCTTTAGGTTATATGATCTCCAACATCTGGCACTCAATTCTTCTCACTGAATTAACCAGCTGTTTTGGAGTCACGCATAACCAGGCTAATTACATTAGATTTTGTAGGTTGGTTTGAGTTGGGGAAAGAGGACAAAAAGTCAGTACCAGACCATGATGCAAAGGGTATCACTCACTGGGAATCAGAGAAAAGAATGGACTGCACTGTAACCTCTGTGCACATGGTGGTCTGTCCAATAGATACAGAGTCAGATCCCTACCTCATACTGTGCACAAAAACTAATTCTACCTGGATGGATGGCTTTAACATAAAGCATTAAAAACTTCTAAGTGCTCAGAGAAAATGAAAGATAATATTCTAATAATACTGTTCTGGGGAAACCTCTAAACATGATGCCATCAGAAATCATAAATCAAAAGAACCAGAAAGCTCATAAATACATTAAATGTCTCAGTGCTAAATAGCACCAGGCACTGAACAAAGGTAAGAAATAAAGACAGATGGTAGGTAGGTGAGAAGAGCCATCGGTGACAGTTTGAGGACTGAAGTCTCTGGAGGTTGACTGCTTGTTGAAATGCAGAAGGAGGGGATTTTGTTTCGGCATCCCTGTTTTCTTGCAGCATGGGCTCAACCCTGCACTGTGGATCCTGCCATGCACTGCAGACAAGTGAATATTGCTCACTGAAAGATGTCTTGGAAGCCAACTCTACCTTCTTGTGTGAAAAGGGTCTTGTAAAAGTCTCTGGAAAGTTCTCCATGGCAGTGGCAACCCCTAGGAAACTTCTGCTGAGAAATGGGCCACAGAAAACATTTCAGCATCGTAGAAGTCAAGTATTTTAAGTGCTGGAGGTCTGAGACAAAAGATGGATATTAAGGGTCATTCTAAAGTTAAGAAGTGAGATAGAGCTCCATTGACCATCAGCAGGTCCAAACGGTGGCAGAGTCCTTCTGCCTGCAGACTGAGCTGTAATGCCCAGAGAAGGTGCAGATGACCACCAGTGCCTGGCTAGTGAGAGACCAAGAGATGTCCTGGCCATGAGGCCACAGCTCTGTGTGTGCCAGGCTTCAACAATCAACAAGCCCTGCTCTTAATGTGTTTTGCAGGTGGAAGTTCTGGTCTATTTGGTCTAGTTCTGTGGTGGTTTCAGGTCCTAGACATGCTCTTCACCCCCCCTTTTTTTTCTGTTCATTCCTTTCTTCTCCTCCTCCCTCTAGAGATTGAACCCATGGTCTTCTCACTGAGCTACATCCCCCAGCCCTTTATACATTTTGAGACAAGTTCTTGCTAGGTGGCTAGGTTGCCTAAGTAGGCTCGGATTCATCATCCTCCTGCCTCAGCCGCCCAGAGTGCTAGAATTACAGGCATATGCCACCACAACCAGCTCTGCACATGCTTTTTAACTTATCTGTCTTTTATGGAAACCCCTTAGATCTCTCTTTTCCTAGGGCCCCAATACAAAGGGGTTGGAAAGAAGGCCAATGTGTGCCATGGGAGGGTACCTTGGGCAGAGCCCCTCTGTACAGCTGGGTTAAGGATGGTTGTCATGGAAACTGGCTGGCTTCCAGCATGGTCTGCAAATTTCTTGGGTGGAACTTTTACTATGGCGCCAAAATTTGCTTGATCTGAAGCTGCCAAAGAATTGTTTAGACACACTTGCTTCATTCAAAGATCCAACAGGTGAGGACAAATGTGCTAAGATACTTCTCTTCAGCCCCTTATCCCAAGTGGCTTCCTTTTGCTGCCCTCATGGCCAGGCCTTTTCTCAGGCCCAATCTTCTGCCCCTCTTCTGTCCTTCTGAAGGAGTCTCAACTTCCTCATGCTACATCCTGAGTGTTTTGCCAATAAACCCATGGGGTGGCCTCAGCCAGCTTCACAGGACACACTGGATTGGTGGTAAAACCAGACTATCCCAGGGTGTCATCCAGGTCAGCCAAGCACCTGATGTACCAGGTCTGGTCCTGGAGAATGGTCACTGTCCTGTCCTCCCCACTGTCATCTGGGGCTTGCCCTGGAAGGAGCCAGGAAAGGAGGCCTCAGAGGAAGGGCAGTCATGCCAGGTCTGAGACTCTCAGGGAGGAAGTGAGACTGGGGGTCCTCAGGGCTGAGGATGGTCCTGGGAAGGAGGTACCAGAGTAGTTCAGGTCAGAGACTGGTGGGCACAGGGCTGGCAATGGCTGGAAACCAATGCTCAGACCCTGTGACTACAGGCTGGGCCTGCACATGCAGTCTTAGCATGGTATGAAGTGTTAAGCTCTGGATTGGGAGGTCGGCAGCACAGCCCCAGACATGGTCTCCCAGTGTGCTGTGTCAGGGTTGGGCTTAGCTGATTTGGGCTTCATGGCCCTGCAGAGAAGCCTCATATCCCTAATTACAAGTTTAGAGCCATTGTGGGGCCAGCCTGGCGGCATCTCAGAGGAAGCTTCCGGCCTCTGGGCCCCAGGAGAGCCAAGTGGCTACAGCATTCCTAGGAAGCCATGGGTTTGTACATGTATTTGGCCTCCCTCCTGTGAAGCCGTGGAGAGGTAACCATGGTACCCTTCAAGGGCACCCTGTGGCTGGGTCTCCTAGGCAGGTTAGACTCCTCCTTAAGACTTATCTCAAGACCTGAGAGAGAGCCAGGCCTATTTTTAAGGCATAGAGTTCCATCTTTCCAGGGCTCATGGTACAGATGTGAGTTAGTATTTGTTTTCAGGAGGGGTCTCTGTGCCAGTGAACTGACATGGCAGCTGCCTCCACTGAGAAATGACCTGAGAGACAGAGCAGGTATAAGGGAGGTATGCTCTAGCACCAAGCTTTGGAAGTCACACCTGGTCATTGGCTATGTTCTGTCAGTTGCCCTGGTCATTCCCATGCAGTGCAGAGAGAACTACATAAAGGTGGGAATCACTGAACCACTCTGAGGTCATAACTCTCAAGGACCCACACAGAACTTACTCCATTTTGCTTATAGTACATAACTGAACACACTCTACCATTGTCCATAGAAAGACACCTGGAGGGACACAGGCCCTAGCATCCTGTGTGTGTGTGTGTGTGTGTGTGTGTGTCTGTCTGTCTGTCTGTCTGTCTGTCTGTGTGTGTGTGTGTGTGTATGTGTGTAAGCCTTTCATGTTCCCATTGTATGTTGTTTTGTTTTGACTTTTTGACATAGGGTCTCTCTGTATAGTTCAAGCTGACCTGAAGTCATTATGTAGCACAAGCTGGACTTGCTGTGATCCTGCTGCCTCAGCCTCCCAAATGCAGATATGAGTCACCATTCCATTTTTGTGCTGGATTTTTGTAATGAGCTTGTCTTATGTTTGTAACAATTTTTAAAAATTTTATTTGCATTTATTTTATACTTCTTTTATTCCTGTGCCACAAGTTTTTGTTTCTTCAGTTTCTTCTGGGATATCTTTTCTTCTGTGTAACCTCCTCCTCTGGTTTAGGAACAATTGGTTCCTTTTCAGTAAGGATCATCTCAATATGGCAGGGCGAGCTCGTGTATGGATTGATCCTACCATGAGCTCTGTAAGTATGCCGGTGCATCTTGGGTGCTTTGTTTACCTGGATATGTTCAGTAACCAGAGAATCTATGTCTAAACCCTTAAGCACATACAGCAAAAATTCAGCACTCTTTTTGGGCCACCGACCCTGTGTCCAGCCCCACTGTTTGGCCTGGGCACATCTACCAACTCCACCATTGTAATGCCTGAACGGCTTACAATGTTTCTTTAATGTGACATCCTTCAGATACTTGATGGCCTTTAGGATATGCATACCCTTAATGATCTGGGCAGTTTCACATATGTTCTTAAAGTGAATGCAAAGATTTGAGCCTCTTGATTTGCATGATTTTGTGGGGTTTTCTGGCTCGAGAGAATACCAAACCATTTTTACAGGACACCTCAGGCCGCTCGCAGGAAGAGGAAGAGCAATGGTTTCTGGGAGAGTTCATCTGTAACAATTTTTAAAAGTCAATACAAAAAGAGCCAGGCATAGTTGCACATATCTATAATCTCAGCACTCAAGAAACTAAGGCAGGAGTATCTTCATGAGTTCAAGGCCAACTTGGGCTATATAGTGAGTTCAAGTTCAGCCTAGATGACGAAGCAAGACCCTGTCTCAAAATCAAACAGACAAACACTCAATAAAAAGGAAAATGGCATAAACAGGCCAGAGATTGATTCATTGATGGACTAATTGATTCCTCTCTTTGTTTTTCTTTTTCTTTTTCCAATACTGAGGATTGAACTGAAGCTTTTGGACTGAGCTGCACCCTCAGCTTTTTTTTTAGACAGAGTCTCACAAAGCATTAAGTTCCACAGGCTAGCTCGAACTTTCAACTCTCCTGCCTCTGCCTCTGAGAATGCAAGGATGAAAGCCACGTGCCACCTACCCAGCCCTAGAGATTTCTGAATATCAACCTTGAAGATGAACCTGCCTACAAGGTGGTCATCTCTTGGGACCTGTCACTGCTGCCTCTGCCCCGAGCAGCACCTGAGCAAGCTGACAGCCACCATAAGGGGACATACAAGCCTAGAGATGAAAGGGACCTGTGAAGGTTGCCCAGCTGGGTGGACAGGACAAGAGACTCTTAGGCCAAGCTCCTATCTCACAAGGGGGACCCTCCTAGCAGCCCTCACAGCACAGTGGCTCAGGTGCTGTTCTTGCCTCTGGCTTCCGCTCTTTACAGTCACAGACCAGTAACTAGCAATTACCAAAGAAAAACCACAAACCGCTGTACATAATTGTCCCAAATCCCCAAAGCATAGAATGCAGAAACCACCCTGAGGGAGGGCTCAGTTGCTCTACTGGCTCCAGGCAGATCAGTCTCTCAGCCACAGGATCTGGTGGGCCTCTCCCGGCCCCCCAGGAGGATGTCCTGGGTGGGGCACCCCTCCTGCTGTGTTTGTGTTCCTGTTCTACTTTTCTGGCTCCTTTCTCATTTTGGAGACTCCAGGATTCCAGGACCACCCCCCACTCCCCACCACAGGAAACTAGTGCTGTTCCCATAGACACAGATCACTCAGGCAAGGAGGCAGCCGGCACTTCCCTAAGAAGTTCCATGGCTGGAGCCTGAGGTTGGCGGTGGCAATGGAGGAGAGAGCCTCCCTAATTATAAGTGTGCAGAAAATGCTCAGCCTAGGAAATGGGATTACATGCTAGCAGTGCTGGCAAGCCTGTCAGCCAAACAATCTGAAGTGAATTATGGCCATGGGGGCGACTTCCCACTGTGACACTATTCATCACTGAGATCTTTTCGGGGATCTGGCCTTCACTCTGAGACCCCTGGGAGATGATGATTCCTTCTAGGTCCCAGTCCTCCCCTTGGCCTTGAAGGTCAGGGACACTGGTCAAAGCCCAGAGTCTGAGCCCCTGGACAGCCAGGCTACATCTGACCACAAGGACACCCAGAAACCAGGATGCCCCCTCATAACAGAGAGAGCCAGCCTCAAATGGAGGACCTCACTGGCAGAGTGGAGGGTGGGACTGGCACAGGCAGGGTCCGGAAGGATCATGACTGGTGACACAGGACAGTGAAAAGCAGAACCCTGATGCAGGGCACAGCTCCGTGAGGGCAGGAGGTCACCACAGGATTCTGGCTCTGAAGTCCCCCTAGACCCTACAGGGGCAGACTGATATAGTGCATGTGAGCCCAGGCCCAGATCCTCAACCCCTTGTAGCAGAGCAGACATGTGTGGCAGGGACAGTTTGATCCTTTGTATGTCCTGAACAATGGTCTCAGGTATGTCCCCCTAGGAACTCCAAACCCTGTGCAAGGGGCAATGAAGGTAGCCCCACTTATAAGGATATAGGATAATTCTACAATTCTTGGCAGGGTCTGGAGAGGCCACTGCTACACTCACTTGTGCCCTGGGCCAGTGGCCAGCTCCAGGCCTTCAGGTTGAGAATCTGGCCAATCAATGGGGTTCAGGAGGTGATTAGGAAATTCAGGTGGTCTCTAAGGGTGAAGGAGAGGCAAGTCAAAAGATGACCCAGGATCTGATTGTACAGTGGGTACCAAGCTGAGATCTGCTCTTGGAAAGTGCTGTGTATGGTTCCTGCCCTCTACCTCTGTGGGCCTCTCTGGCTCTTGGCCCCTGGCCTTAAGGGGTTAATGATGTGTGGGTGGTAGGGAGGCCCCTTCTTGACCCTCAGGCTATATCTGATCCCCCAGTGCCCACCCACTCATCCAGCTCCAGACAGGGCCTTGTTGTCCACTTCAGCCCACACTGGGGGGAAGGGCTGTCAGGCCACTTCCCAGAGTACACGTGGCTGCTTTGTAAGGCCAAGAAAGGCTACTGCCACATTCATGAGTGTCCAGGCCCACTGGCTGGCTTGGGGGATCTCTGGAATGGGGTTCTAACCAGGACAACTATCCCCTGCCTCTCATAGCCCCTAGTCTGAGGCAGTGGCACAGACAAGCAGAGAACATGGGACCCACCCACAATTTTTATCCATGTGGTACCGAGCCCGTTTTCCACCTATACATCCAGTATGGCTGACTGACCTGGGCCCATGGCCTACCAAGTGTCCCGTTTCTCCGTGTCTCCTTAAGGAAATGAAGAATCCCTAGACTGGCCTCTCCAGGCACACTAAGGTTTACTTCTGTGGTCAGCAGTGTTTGACTCTCCAGCTCCAGTGGCCTCAGGAGCCCTGAGAAGGGAATGTTACAGCAGAAACAGAGGGTATTGATTGTTAATGGTCCCCCTGCCTTCTTGTGCCCCATTCCCCAGAGCATCTATTTGGGACAAGGACCCTATTGGATTGTATTTGTGTTCCTCTGTCCAGAAAGCCTGCCCTTTCTCTTGCTGGCTCAGAGCCATGAAGTTAGCCTCACCTTGGACCCAGAGGCCTCTTGCAGGGTTCCTAGGGTACTTGGCAGCCTTGTTCTGCTGGCTAGTACATCAGCCAAGCCCACTCGCCACCCAGGCCAGGCACTTGGCCCTTTAGCTCCCACTTCACTGCTTAGGCTGGCCTGGTGCCCCAGGCTGCAGCAAAGTCCTGATCTGTGGATAAATGGTCACAGGGGTCTACCTACCTTATCACTGACCCTGCATTGGCACCTCCACAGTGCTTCAACACTTGTACCAAATCACTTTATGTCCAGATTTTCTGTCCTTTCTGATCTGAATCAGCCTGAACTATGGACACATCTTCCCTCCCTGAGCTCTTTCCATCCAAAAAAGGGGTGAGTAATTATGTTGCTATAAGCTGGAAATGCTTTTCAGCTGCTGTGATGGAAGCCAGAAGGTCTAGGCTCCCTCCCGGAGTTCACAGATGTGGGTTGGGCTGCCTGCCTCGTGCCTGGTAGGAAGGCCAAGGCCCCAGGGTGTGGGGCTCTGAGGGGTAAAGGTTCTGCCTGGTACTCCCCTCCTGTTCATCACTCACCCACAGTCAATCATTCAGAAGCATGAATAGATAGACAAATGGCTGGCAGGATAGATGGATGTATATGAATAGATGGATAGATAATCTTCAACTTGGATGAATGGAGGAATGATTGGATGGATGGATGGATGGATGGATGGATGGATGGATGGATGGATGGATAGATGGATGGGTGGGTGGATATATGAATGGATAAGTGGGTAGGTGAGGGGATGAGTGATGGGTGGATAGATGGATGGATGGATCAGTGAGCAAATGGATAAGTAGATTAGTGGATGGATAGGTAAGTGAGTGGGTAGGTATGTGGATTAGTGAATGGATGGGGAATAGAGTTATCAGAGCCTAGGAGGCAGGGGACTTGGAGGAGGGGACAAACAGATTTTAACTCTACACTCTTGGATATCAGGGGTTCCAGGAGACAGAATCACTATTCTGGGAGGGAGCCCAGTCCTCGGCCTTTACCTGAAAAGATCATGGAGCCTGTAAATCACCCTTTCATTTTGGCTGGTTGTTCTACAAAAGGACACATCTCACCTACCCCAAAAATTGGTTCTTATCCCTTCTTGCAAGGATTTAGAGGTTAGAGCCATAACCTCTGCCCCTGGGGTGTTGAAGACATTGGGAACAAGTCAGCCCACCTGGATAGTCAAAGGTGGATTGCAAACCCCACAGGCAGGAGCTATCTCTGATGCTGCTCATGGCAGTGGGTTAAGTGGTGGATCCTGAAGGTCACATCATCTGTATGTGATTAAGTTGAAGATTTCTGGATGAGTCATCCTGAATTAGGGTGGGCCTAATCCACATGGAGTGACTTTGTAAGACACAAAGAATGAAAAGACAGATTCAGAAGAGAAAGGTAGGTTAGAGTGATGTGTCTGTAAGCCAAGAAACATCAAGGGCTGCCAGGAGCCATCCCAGAGTGTCATATCTCTAGATCTTAGAGCTCTAGCTCCACTGGACTGGCTATCCCAACATCACCAGATCTTAGGCAGCACCAGCCCAATCAGCTGCATAGAATTAGGCAGTCTGTCCCTCGCTTCCATTTAGCAAGGGCCTGAGCACTAAAAGTAGATGCCTTTTTTGGCTTTCCCTGAGCTTCTTGAGCCTTGGCTACCTCATCTGTATAACTGGGACATGACTGGCAGGCAGCAAAATCAGGAAGCTCCATGTGAGCCCAGCACAAGCAATGACTCATGTGACAGCCTCTGTCCTGTCCTACTGGCATTGGGAACCCAAAAGGATGACTCCTGGAGGGAGAATAGAGTGAGGGGCCAGGGCCCCAACTCACTCTCCAGCCCAAGGTTCTCACCATTTTCTCAGTTGAATCACGTCTGCAGGCTCTGGCCTTTATGTGGCAAGAAGACAGTGTCCAAGCTCGCGCTGGGTGTCCAGCTTCATTCTCTATCCCTCTGGCAAAAGCATAGTCACAGTAGCTGGTACTTGCCTTGCCTCTCCTGTGTGCCCATCATGGGGCCCTTGGGCTCTGTTTGGTCTACTGAGTTGGGGAGAGAACTTTCTGAGGACATCATGAATGTTGTGATCCTACTTATCATGAAGCCATCTGTGACCCTGAACTATAGCCTCTGATGACACTGTTCATCTTGTCCTGCATTAGTGCAGGTAGCCCCACAGAGTCATGTGGCCTGGCCCACTCTATGTTCAGGCCTGGCTGAACACTGTGCCTATGGGGCATGGGTGGGGATGCTGCAGAATCAGGGCTGCCAGGCCTGCCCTGGCTTCTTCCCAGTCAGGGCTTTGACACCAGCCCAGGGTTTCACAGTTTGGCATGAGCTGGACCCTGCTGTGAGACTGTAGTGGGCTGAGACCAGTGACCCTTTCACTAAGAAATACAGAGCTATAGAATACAGGGCTACAGACACACTGTGCAGAAGTGGCCTAAAGTATGGGAACCTGCAGACCCCAGAACCCTTTTTCCCCCTGAGACCAGCCCAGCTGTCCCACCCTCTGAGGTCATTTTCCGTTCAGCCCACGCCTGCTGGAAAGAGTGACCAGAGTACCTCGCAGGGCCAGGCACTCCCTGGTCGCCAAGCCGGAGGGGAGCCCCAGGCGGGAAACGAAATGAAGGAAGGCAGGAACCCAACCAGCTGCAATTTAAAACAGGAGGTGCAGCTGGCTCCTACCAGGGAGTGCTGTCAAAG
Source organism: Capromys pilorides (assembly GCA_004027915.1). Lineage (NCBI taxonomy): Eukaryota > Metazoa > Chordata > Mammalia > Rodentia > Capromyidae > Capromys > Capromys pilorides. The sequence goes on along the minus strand of PVKN010000005.1, from coordinate 27,496 downwards.
ACCTTGACCTTGAGGAGAGGCTTTGTTGGCTCATTTAGTCCAGGAGGAACCCTAACCTGGAGCCAGCTCAGTCCAGGGACAGAGATACTCTTAGGACCAATCATAATGGAGCCAGGTGAAGCTGAAATAGGTCCTCGCCTCCCTCTTTGGTTCCTCATGTGTCCTCATGATCTGCTGTGGTTTCTGTGACCCCCAGTGAACTCTATTTTACACATGTAGAGCTCCAACTGAAGAAGAACACAGGATCCTGCCGCATGTGAAATGAAAACTCAGTTCAGGGTGGGCTCTGCATAGGAGCCAGCCTAGGCCAGGGGCAGCATGATCATACAAGCTTATGCAGTGGAGACTTGAGACAGCTCTCCTACACCCTACCCCCAACAGGAAGCCAAGGAGTGGGCAGGCAGCTCTCTCCCAGCTCCCTAGAGAACCCTTCCTCCCTGTGATGTCTGATGTTGTCAGCAATCCTGGATTTTCAGCTATGTCCCTCTTTCTCAGCTTCCACTCCAGCCTCCATTGCACAGCCTGGCATTTTGTGTTGCTGTGCTTGTTTTCTTATGAGGAAGCCCATCACAACACATAGGGCCTACTCATTTCTATATGAAGGCTTCTTCTCATCTTTTTGTGTGTTGAGGTTCCGTGAATCTGTGGGGACCTAGCACAACATCCCAGGAGGTACATAAGGCCTTGAGTCAGAGCACAATGGGTGATGTTTAGAGAATGTGCAATCTTCAGCCAATCCTCGATGTGCAGAGTCCAAGGGGAAGCAGCCCTGCGGTCCCAGGTCAGGCTGAGGAACTGGATGTATCAGATGGGCAGTGGGTCCACCAGGAGTTCTGGGGCATTCTGGCCGGGACACCAGGGTAGAAATGTGCAGGGAAAGGGACAACCCACTAGGGCCTGCTGGTCCAGCAGAAAGATAAAGCCTGAGGACAAAGGATTTGATGGGAAGTCAAAATGCCAAATGGAGATAAGCTGCCTCCATCCTGCTAGCAGGCAGTGAGCATCCCAGTGAGGAAGGGGCTTCAAGGTCTCCAGAGGTCTAGAGGGTGTGTTTGGGGCCAGAGACTGCAAAGCAGCATCTGGCAGGCAGTGTAGACTTCCTTCCTGGGAATGAGACTCATTCCCAGGGGTGGCGGGAAAGCAGTCTGTGTCTGGAATGCAATGTGGAACCTGCCTCTAGGCCAGTGCAGGGCAGCCTGGTTCCCTCCATGGGCTCTGGAGGAAGTCACATCTGCTTTCTGTCTGCAGACAGATGCGGCTGTTTTTTGAGGGTATGGGGAGTTGCTGAAAACTAACCACTCTGCCCCTGACATGAGGAAATAGGACCAGGAAGAATGAAAGCTGAAGCTGTTCAGCTGGCCACCTGCACCCAGTAGCTGTGGCCTGTCCCTGCTGCACTCAGCCACCACCCCCTTGATAGTCCAGAAGCTGAGCCTTCCAGATGGTTCTAGGACACGGTGCAAGAGCAGGCTGACAGTAAGGTATTTCCCTATTTCCTGTTACTCTGCTCTTTGCCTGCTGTTGGGCCTGATGAGGGTCCTTTGAGGACCTGTAACTTTAACCCCTTCTTGACCATCAGCTGAGGAAGCTTCATAGGGAGGGGTCTGCATAAGAACCACCTCCCCCACTATGAGAAGTACATATCCCTGAGCTGCTGGGCAGAGTTGCTCTACTGCAGGCTCTAAAGGACTTGGGACCCAGAGCCCACTATTGATGTTCACTATGGCTCAGGGGTTGTACCTACATGGCAATGCAGTCTCATCTAATGCCATCTATACACATAGGCTGGGGAGGCTGGAAATGGCCCAAGTGCCACAGTGGGGACCTTTTTCTGCAGAAGCGGATGACTATAGGGCTTTCTGGCCCTCTGTAAAAAATTACACTAATATTATATTGAATAAACAATTATCATATTTAATAGTCAGTGTAACACTAGCTGCTATGAGTAGATCATTTACTTCATGTGGCATAATCTGACAATGCCGAGCCTGCATGTGCTCAGTGACAGAAGCCACTGTCCCTATTATCATCATCATCCAGAACCCCTAGGAAAAAACAGCAAAATGAAGGACAGTTCTGAGACAGTGCTGTTCTCTGAAGTAAATTTACATCTGTGTTCACCGTAAACACATCACAAATGAAGGCCCATGAGAGCACTTGAGCCCTTTTCATTCCCTGTCCCTGGGGTAACTTCCTGTGAGATGGGCTGCATTCAGCTCAGACCCCAACTCCCCTCTGTCTCTGCATGACTTTGGGCAGTGACTGAACCTCTATGAACCCTCCTTGCTGCCCACAGTCTAAGAGAGAATAAAACTTTCTCATCAAAGTTGCTGGATGAATGAGTTATTTAAGACTGCAAGGCATCAGCAAACAATAGCTACCAGAAGGGGAGATGTTGCAGTTGAGGGGCTTTACCCCATTTGGGTAGTGCCATCCCCTCTGTAAGAAAGCACATGTTTCCTAGGGTTGTTATAACAAGATAGCACCAAACAACATATATCCTCTCACCATTCAGAGGCTGGAAACCAGGGTTGAGGCCTCTCTCCAGGCTCTGCTGCCATCTGTGGCCTCCTTCTCATGTGTATCCATCTCTTCTTCTCATAGGACCCTGCCTCTGGGTTAGAGTCCATTCTGACTCAGTGTGGCTTCCACTTCTGAAATCACCTTTGCAAAGATTCTGTAGTGCTTGCAAACAGGGCATGTGCCCAAGTCCTTCTGGGTAAGACTTAGACAACTCTTTTCAGGAAACATGATTCACCCCACAGTGGAAGGTTAGTAGCCTCAGGGCTACTGTCAAGGCAAATGACTGAAGCACTCAGCCAGCACTCAGTCAGTGACTATTAATTAAGCAGAAGCAGAGAGACCCTTGGGACCAAGTGCTCAGGGCCTAAATGGCCCCCTTTCCTGCCCCTGTGTATGTGCATTGTTCCTTCCTCAGGTACAAATGAGAAGTGGGAGAGAGGTAAAGGAAGCCCTTATTTTTCAGCATGAGAGGGTTGCCAAAGAGAAGCAACCCTTGGAGGAGGAGGCAGAGAGCCAAAGAATTTACTGGGCTGGGTTGGGGGTGGAGTTTGTATGGGTGCAGTGTCATAACAGGAGCTGATTGGGGAAGGCTCTGAGCGCAAAAAACAAAAGAAGTTGAGGTTGTGGGTGGGGGTGGAAGTTAATCTAGGAGCAGCACATCATTGGCTTAGGATCCCCTCACCACACTGACTCACCGCCATGATGACCTAGTGGACTGCTGCATGAAACCATATAACTGTTGTATGGAAAACCAGAGTGCACACTGTAAACTGTGGCTTTAACTATAGAGTATGTGGATTGTACCTTTTTTTTCCAACTATTTTTAAAAATCATTATTTATGTATTTATTTGGTACAGGGTCTTGCTACACAGACACAAAACCCATCACAAATAGACCCACAACCTACCAGGCCACAGAAGTTAGCATGCCCTGCCAAGGGGACTTATTCTCTCCCCCATGCTTCCACCCATTTCATTTTGGGGTTACCCCACTGTGTGTCTGAGGAGCAGCTCTAGATAGATACAGGATACTACCCCATGTCTAAGCCATGATTGCACATTAAACTTCCTCACAGCCACATTAAAAATAAAAGAGGCAAAATGAAAAACATGAAATTCATTATGATATACATATAGTGGTACCTTGGTTCATAAACTTAATTCTTTCCACAGTTCTGGTCACAAACTGATTTGGATGGAAAATCAAATCAAATTTGATGGTTAGGTTCAATGTTGACCTCATAAGGAAATTTGACTCAGTTCTTATCCAGTTCAGTTTATAACCAGAATTGTAGAAAGAAGTTCATGAGCTGATATATATGAATGCTCAAACCGTGCTGGATAAGTGTCTATATCCTTAGTCTTTTTCATTTTGAGACAGGGTCTCAAAATGTAGCCCTTGCTGCCCTCAAACTTATAATCCTCTTGACTCGGCCTCCTGAGAAGCTCAGTCATTATAATATTTTATTTAACCCAGTATTGTAATGGTGCATACATTGTATCAACTTGAGAAGTTTACAGGTTTGAGTAAGTGACTTAGCAAGGCACCAGGGTCCTCACTTTGTAAACACCCTAATCTTGTGCAAGAGGAAGGTGTGGAGATGCGTGAGTGCTACATCTACCCAGCGGGGGGTAGCCTGCTAACTATATAAGGGAGGAAGAGAGGCTTGCTCTCCCCCTTTGTGTTCTTGTTGCTTTTGCTGTCTTCTGCTCCTTGAAGTGCTGCCCCTTTGCAATGCAACCCTGCCTTGGAGCTGGCTGATTGTGGACTGAAACCTCTATAAACTGAGCTAATAAATCTTTTTTTCTGGGCTGGGGAGATAGCTCAGTGGAATAAGTGCTTGCCTGGCAAGCACAAGGGCCTGAGTTCAATCCCCAGTTCCACAAAAAAAAAAAAAAAAAAAAAAAAAAAAAAAAAAAAAAAAAGATGAATAAATCTTTCTTTCCTTAGTTTTGGGTGCCAGGTATTTTGTTTCAGCAATGAGAGAAAAATAACCAACAAACATATATTCAAAATAGTATCATTGCAACACACAATCAATATAAAATTATTGAGATGCTTTAAATTGTTTTTAAAAAAATATCTTTATCGAGATACAATCCACAGGGCTGGGGAGATAGCTTGGCAGTCTGTCTGGCAAGCACAAGGACTTGGGTTGACCACCATACTGTATGCCTTGCGAGCCCTGGAACCCTGTGCATGACAAGCTGGCCACCAAAATTGGGCGGGGTGGTGCACACCTGTAACCCTAGCACTGGAGAGGCTGAGACAGCAGGATCACTATAGTTGGAGCTGTGTTGAGAGATCTTGTACCAAATAAATACATAAATAAAAAAGATTTTTTAAATAGCTAGAAACAAAAGATACAGTCCATTTACTCTACAGTTAAACTCACAGTTTATAATGTGCACACTGGTTTTCCTTATACTCACTGAGACCTACAACATCTGCACTGCCATCTTTTGAATGTTTCACTGCAGCAAACAAAAGCTGGGTGCCTGAGGCAGGTGCCCCATCCTTATGTTTTCTGTGTCTGTCCTGTGGATGGGTCATGGTCTGTCCTCCATCTAGCTTCTCTTCCTGAGCCTCACACTTTCTAGCCTGGAACATTTCATTTCATTGGATGACTTTATAATATTGCACCCTATAAATCTATTATATTACACTCTTTTGCATGTGGGAAGTTCATAGAGATTCAGATCTAGAATTTCCAGGCGAGCACAGGACATGGAGTAGCATGAACTCCAGCCTAAGGTCATGGCCCCTTTGGATTCCAATATCTCAACCACAACAGGTTGTACTGAGAGGAGAACATGGAGAGCCCTGAGGGTTCATAAAGGAAGAAAGGATGCAATCCAACTGCCTACTTCTGCTTGGTTTTCTGAATGGCAAGGGCAGACACGCAGAGAATGTGGGAAGGTAGAGTTTTCAGATCCTTTAGGTAGCAAAAATGAACACTGACCTTGTTACCTATCACCTTTATAAGGGACCCAGGCCAGGCCTTCTGGGCACCCTGAGTCACCCAAAGAACCTTGCCAGATGGGTCCAGGAAAGACAGCTATTTGCTCTCAATGGAGACAGAGGAAGGAAGATCTTCCAGAGACGCTGTTGGCCAAGTAGGTTCCAGGGAGTTTTCAAGTCAAACGAGGAAGTGAAAACAGCCCCTAGGCCCAGCCCCCTATATCCATCTCCCTGGTACTGAGGATCAGCTCCCTTGTTGGCTCCTGCGAAAGAAATCAAAGTATTTTTTGCTGATGCTGAATCCCAGGGACCTAATGGTCTCAGAGCTGGTGGCGCCTGGGACAAAGTCCTCACTGTGCACTGCAGCTACCCTTAGACACTAGAAGAGACCTGCCCCTACCCAGATCTGAAAGGTGTGGGTTACCACCTCCAGGGGAAATTAAGGCTGGGCCTGGTGTGGAAGGGGTTAGTGATGTGGAGAGTTCTTGTGCTTCTGGAGCTCAGACTCTGGAAGGCTTCACAGACCCCAATCCGCTAGTGGATTGGGAAGCAGTGATTGGCAAACCTCGAGGGCCCATTCCAGGGTGGCCAGGAAAGTTTAAGTTTCCCAATCACCATCAGGAGGGCTGGGAGGACACCAAAGTCCCCCACCTATACTAACTGTGTTCAGGGTTCCAGCCACTGGTGAGTTGACTCTTCCTATGTCCTGTGTCTGGCATTGCAGACAGCCCAAAGCAGAATTCATAGTACTTGGACTTCAGTGCCCTCTGTCCCTGCTGCTCCTGCCGCGCCACCTCCTGATGAACACAGCATTCCAACCAGGAAAGCCCCACTCTCTCCTTGGCTGGGGAATTCACTCCAAAGCAGAAGTTTACTCGGATACCTTGAAAGCCCCAGCTGGGTCACAGTGGGGTGAGGCCCATAAGGCCACAAGCAACAGCCATAGGAAGAAATTAGGGAAGCCCCAACACACCTTTCAGGGTGGGAAGGCACAGCTGGGTTTTCTTCCTGGGCATGGGGTACCAAGTCAGCAAGAACAAGGCTGGAGGAGGTGGTGATCCTGGGCAAGTCACTTGAGTAAGTCTAGGTTCTTAACCTGAACTGGCTGCAAATCCCAAGGCTAAGTGGAGTCTCTTTTTCCACATGGGACAGTGGCTGCTGGGCCCGTGGCCATCCCTGACTCCTTCCCAATGCCTGCCTGCTAGGGAAGGTTTCTGGCTTCTGTCAGCTTCTGCCATGAGCAGGGCTGGCTGCTTATGTGCCTTCACACTAGCTAGGCCCTATCTATCCTCACATAGCAAAGGGACAAATGGATGTCCACACAAGCCCAAGAATGCAGTTCTTTCCAGGGCCACTCATGGTCAAGTGGAACCAGGGGAAGTGTTCACACTCATCCTCACACATAGACCTCTGCAACCCACTTCATCCCTGCCCTCTCAGTCCTGAGGTGTCAACATACGCTGTTTCTGCTGGTTTGTGTAGCTATCTGATGGTGGCAGTGCCCTCCCTGTGAGGTGAGCCCCTCACTGTCCAGTGTCTTTGAACAGACAGAAGCAGCAGAGAAGGGGACAAGATTGCTCCAGCCTCCCCAGAGCCCTCACTGATAGACCCCTTCCAGGGCCTCCAGGGGACCCCCAACTCCAACCCCTGAGGGACTCTCCTGCTACTGGCCACTAACTTATTTCTCCCTGTGCCTGTCCTACTCAGAAAGACACCATCCCAGGAGCTGTGCAGTAGGAAGGACCACTTGGCCTTCCTCACTGCCATTCACAAGTTTGTTTGCTGAGTCACACACACCCCTCACTCACCCCTGATCAAAAAGCCAGAAAGAAAGAAGGAAAGAAAAGAAAGAAGAAAGAAAGAAAGAAAGAAAGAAAGAAAGAAAGAAAGAAAGAAAGAAAAGAAGGAGCAGAGTAAGACCCAGAGCCCTTGCTGGGTGAGTTTGTAGCTGCATGGACATAGACTGGAGTGAATCTGCACCCATCAGACAGATAAACGCCAGATCTAAAAGGGAGGTTGCCATAGGGACATCTGAGGACAGGCGCTCTGCCCCCTTGCTGGCATCTGCACTGTGGAGCATCAGGAAGCTGAGAAGGCAGCATTCCGAAGTATGGCATCAGCTCCACCATGGCTCGATGAGCCTCACACTCCTGGGGACAGGGACCCCAAGGATGCTTATAAGTGATAAGTGATCCCTTATCATGTTTGTCATCTCTTCTGCCCAAGGGCTTGGCCCATGGGGACTGAGCTCTGTCTAGAATAAATCTGGTTCCTCCAGATACCAGCAAAACAGCCATAGATGTCTCAGCAGTCCAATAAAGATTGAGGCATCCTAGGCACCCCAAAAGTACCCTTAGAAGGAAGAGCAGAACATGAAGCTGGGCACATGGGCTACAGCACAAAGAGCTTCTAAAATGAGATCCTGGCAGGACCTCAGCCTTTGGCCACCTATCCTCTCAGGACTCAGATGGCTTTTGCAGCTGACTAAAGTATGACCTGGAAGGCTCCTGGGCTGGGGCAGCATGAGCTAGGTCAGGGGACTTCCATGGGACTGCCTGCCACTGGTGGCCTGAGCTGCCAGCCCAGGGACCAGCCTATAGTCACTCTGAACAGTGGTCCTTGCTCCACTGTCACTCTGCCCCTCTGGGAACTGTTCCCTGCTTGCTGCTGATTTATGGCAAACTTAGTCCCACAGCAATTAGATTTCTGCCCTGATGATGAAAGGGCTCTTTACATGGCAGTCTGCTGGTCAGCCCGTCCTCTGTTTGTCCTGCACAGAACTTTAATTATTACCAAATTAATCCTCAGAATCAAGTGAGCTCAGTCAAACAAACTGAGAGAACAGGGTGTGTTTCTGTTGTTCTGCCTCAATCTGGCTGCTTGCTCCTCTTGGTGGCTGGGGTGGCTGCCTCGGATGTGACACTATCGCCTAGCAATGTCCAACGCACTTTCCTGCTCTGCTGCCTCTGAGGCCCAGCCAGGCTTCTGGCTCTTGGGGAGTTTTCCTTCTGTTTGCACTTGGCTCAATTTCCTCCTTAATCCTATTTTCACCAGTTTCTATCCAATGTACTACAGCTTCTGTAAGTCAGAAGTAATTACCCTATGTGTGACCACCCATGGCCTCTCCACTTACTGCTCCTGGAGCCTGGGGCCTGGGGCCTGGTTCAGAAAAGAGAAGCTTAGAAAGCAGACAGGAGAAGGGGAAGACACCTCACAATGTGGAGAATGTTTCAAGTTCTCCTTTGGATATCAAGGAGCCCTCACTAACTGAATGGAGTGAGGTTTGTACCCTGAAGGACCAGCCTCCCTGACCAGAGAGTCCTCCCTGATTCCCTTGGTCCCCTGGGTACCCCAATACTTGTGCCTATATTTGAAAAGATGTTCATATCATGTTCTGCTCACCAAGGACTGGGCACCTTACAAAGCATATTCATTCAAGAACGAAGAAAGCCCCGGCATGCCGTGCTGGCCCCACCCCCACGGTGCACTGAAATGGCAGTTGAGTCTGGGCGTGGTGGCGCACACCTATAATCTCAGCTCTTGGGAGGCTGAATACAGGCAGATCACTATGAGTCCAATCTATGTAGTGAGACCCTGCAAACCCTGTACTAAATAAAAAAAAAAAAAAGAAGAAAGACACCAAAAACACAGGCAACAAAAGAAAGTTGAATATTGTCCAAGTTAAATACAAAGGATATAATCAGAGGAGGGAGAAGTAGCCACTAAAGGAGAAAAGGGATCAGAATTCAGAGTATCTAAAAATCCCTTAAACTCCACAATACAGTACGAATCACCTAACTAAAATATGCAAAAGATCCAGAGACACATGTCTCTGGGCTGGGGATATAGCTCAGTGACGCAGGGTTACCCTGGCAACTACAAGGTCCTGAGTTTGATGCCTAGTGCAAAACAAACAAACAAAAGAACATGTCTTAAAAGTTGTACAAATATCAAACAAACTCATGTTAAGGTACCAAAGTCAGGGGCCAGGGAGATAGCTCTGTGGCACAAGTGCCTGCCCGGCAAGTGCAAGGTCGTGAGTTTGAACCCCAGTCCCATTATAAAAAAAAAAAAAAAAAAAAAAGATACCAAAGTCAGAAATCATCAGGAAAATGCACATTGAAACCCCAAATAACACACCATTAGGATGGCTACTACCAAAAAACCCAAAGGACCATAGTGTGTTGATGCATGTCTGTAATCCCAACACTCTAGAAGGCTGAGGTAAGAGTGTCATAAGTTAAAGCCCTGCCTGGGCAACTTAGTGATTTAGCACATCCCTGTCCCAAAATATATGGGCTGAACATATATATAGCTCAGTGTAAAAGCCCTGGATTCAATCCCTAGTACTAGAAAATAAAACAATGCAAAGTAAGTACAAAGATGTAGAGAAATTAGAACATTTATATACTTCTGATGGAAATGTAAACTGGTGCAGCCAGTTTGGAAAACATTTTGGTCCTCAGGAGCTTAATGTAGAATCAGACATGATCTGGCAATGTACCCTTCTTATGTACGTGCTCAACATAACTGAAGATATATTCACACAATAGTAGGTGCATATATATTTGCACCAAAGTACCCTCAAAAAGGTAGAAATCCCATATATCTGTGCTAGTGGGCTGTGGATGAATGACTGTGGCCTAGTGGCACAGAGGGCCTCACAGAGCAATGAGAAAAAACCCAGCACTACCTCAAGTTCAGGTAACAGTACCCCATTTCTGATGCCTCAATAGGCCACAGCCCATAACCCACCTAGCCACCTTGGTAGAGGACAGTAGAGTTGTAAAGGGTAGCCATGGGTGAGGCTGACCAGGAGGGTAGAATTGGGCAACACAGAGTAGCCCAGTGCTGTATTTTAAGCAGTACAACCAGGATGCTTCTAGGGAGAGCCCTGAGACCTGGGTGAAGGCTGCTGCAGAGAGAAAGAGCTATCCCCAATCTCTATCACCAGGCCATCTGCTCCACATATGTGTCTAGAGGTGGGTTCCACATGTGTGTCCAGTGCTGGGGTGGGTGGAGTACCTTAAGGGACCTGGGACTCAAGAAAACTCTTGGTGTACCCTCCTAATCCTGCTCTGGGTCCTGGAGGCCACTGCTCTCTATTGGCCTGGGCCCAAGCCCGCAGAGCTGTCTAACTGTACTGGGCAGATTTGGGGGATGGACAGTGTCTGACCACAGAATGGGACTAGCTCCAATACACATAGCCTCCCAGAGGGAGCTGTCTCCAGTGAAGATGCTGTGTCTCCATTGTTAGGGCTGTGGGTAGGTCACATTCTCACCAAGCTCAGCGAACTCTCCAGAAACCCTTGTCCCCTGCCTTGGTCATCCTCTGTCCCTGCGATAGGACACAGTGCCCAACAAAGTATGGATTCCCTGTCAGAAGTCACCTCTCTCAACTGGTCTCTGGGTCCTTGCTATTTGACACACCTGTACCCTCCCCATGAGCCTCTTCTAGAATATCCCTCTGCCCTGAGCAGCAGCAAGATCATGGGCCCTGAAGACATGGCTTTCAGGAGCCAATCACCTGAGCAGGTCCTTGAGGACACGTAGAACTATCTGTCTTTTCCCAGTGTACAGACTAAGGCTGCAACATCAGGCAGCCATACGCTGCCTCTGCTTGAGTTTGGGATCCCTGCTTCCTCCTCATTCATGAGGTGCCTCTACTCCAGCTTAGTTGGAAGGCATCTGGAAGCCCTGAGGGCCCCTTGCTGGTTTGTGCTGGGAACAGAGCACTGCACTGCTTCCCCAACATAGCCTGGGGTGCCAAGTTCTGAAGCAGGACCTAGCTGGCCACACAGCCAGCCAGCCAGCTAGCCAGACAGACAGACAGCCCATCTCATGGGATTGGTGAATAGAGGCCACACTTCACTGCCTCTGGGTCAGCATAGAAGGAGTACCCTTCACAGATGGAAAAATAGAGGCACTGAAGAACAGAGACAGGCAGCTCAGACGCCTAAATGCCTCACCACTCAGCTTCCAGGACTGAAATTAGGAAGAGGCAAAGAGCAGATCCAGAACATTGCAGGCTAGCTGCCCCTGAGTACACGCCTCTGGGCTCCAGACCCTTTCCATACCTCATCTGGACAGGAAGGTGACTATGATTGCTGGGCCACAAATCAGGACTCCTCAGCTGCCATCAGGCCCAGATGGATCTCAGGACCCTCAGTCATTTCTACCTGTATGTTAAGATGTGGGTCCCTTTGCAAGAAGCCCAGTACTGGTGTGACCCCAGACCTGACTTCACCCTTTCCCAGCTCAGCCAGAGAGTCCAAAAGCTCCTACACACTGGGTTAGGGTCCCCCTGAACTAGGGCTCTCCTTCCAGAGCCTTCTGGGTCACAGTTGAGGAAATGGAGGTGAAACTGAGGGAGGCAGGGGACATTTACAGGGCCTTGCAGCTTGGCTTAGGCCCAGGCCAGGTCCTGTCCCTGTGTGCATGATAGGTGGCAGACATACATGTACACTGTGCCCATGACTTAGCTGTGGGTGCCTGTGAGTTTTCAGGCCCCTCTACTGCCTGTTTTCTTGCCCTCCAGGCCTTCAGTGGCCCCTGACCCCTACCTGAGACCCAAGTGACTCGACTCCTTGCTGGGATCATTCTCCACTCTAGCTGCCCATGCCTACCTTCAGTTCAACACTGACAACTGCTTCATATGGTTGGTAAATCTCCAGCCCATTAGGCTGCAGAACTTGGCAGGGCTTGATTCAGCTGGGAGCCTTGAGTAGGCCTTGGCCTCTATCATTCAGTCAGCACTCCTTGTGTGATGACAAGGAGGGTGAGCAGGGTGGGAGTTCAGCAGAAGCATAGCCTAGGATCAGAGCGTGGGAGGCATGCTGGACACCAGGGGTGAAACACTCACCACTTAACTGAGACAACCACAACACCAATACACTTGTGGAGTCACAGACCCAGAACAATCTTTCCAAGATCTACTGCAACCCTGGTGGCCTCCTCAATCACTTGGAATAGAGCAGCTGTTCAGCTATCAAATCACCTTGGGAAAGGCTGCCTGGCAGCGTTGGGTAATCTGTGCTTTCCTGGGGACTTGATGGCCATGGGAGTCCCATGGCCTGGTTTTCCAGCTGATTTAATTCCCCCTTTCTCCAAGTAAAATCTCATAGCTAGGGTTAGAAGCTACCTAGGAACCCCTCCCCAGGAACAGCCCTGGTACTGGGCTTCCCACGCTATAGACATGAAGTACACCAAATGGCCAGATGCCATTAACTTCAGCTCATATGTTGGAGGGACAAACACCAGCGTGGGGGACCTCACAATGGGAGTCCCCACCAGATAGCTCAGCAGACTAAAGCTAAGGACTGGAGTTCATCCCCGGCATGCTGTGCTGGCCCTGCCCCCGGGGCATGCTGAGACAGCCACTGAGACTGGGTGTGGTGGCACATGCCTGTAATCACAGTACTTGGGAGGCTGAAAATAGGAGGATCACTATGAGTCCAATCTGTGTAGTGAGATCCTGTAGACTCTGTACTAAAATACGTTCAAAAATATCAAAATAGATTTGAAGTTTGAATGTTGGTAGAATTGGAGAAGAATGTTAATCAGGTGGCCCTGATCCAGAAAGGCCACCCTACTGGGAATACCTATCCCAAGTACATCCTTCAATTGTCCTGGTGCAGGGATGGTTACAAATGCTGGAAGGAAGGTACATATGCTAAGTGGCGGCTTTCAGCACCTGCTGTATGCCTTGGTGTGCACTGCTGGCTGAAGGATTTGAGTCAAAGAACAGGATGTCATCACTGTGATCTCATCAAAGAAAGTGCCCACCAGATAGAAGAACCTTCAGGCCGTCAGTCTAAGAGAGAAAGAGGCTTCTGACAACCAGGCTGGCTGCACACTGAGTGCATGTCCTCCATAGCCCTTCCTGCTGGTCACTCATTGTCCCTCCTCTTGCTAATGTCCTGTCCCAGAAGAATGAAGCAGCCATGACCCATATGAGACCAGAGGAGGATTGAGATTGTGATGTGGGTATAGAGAAGAAGGTGTCATGTGTCAGAGGAGGAGCCTGGAGTGATTTGGCCATGGCCAGGTGTCATCTGTACAGCTCAAGGCTGCTGTGACTGAATACCATGAACAGTACCTAAGATGAAGGAATTGCACTTTCTCCCAGTGCTGCAGGCTGGAGCCAAAGTCAAGGTATAGGCAGGGCTGGTGCCCCCTCTGGGGGAGCCCAGGAGAAGTCCCTATAGGCCCTTGGCCTTTGTGGCTTGTGGCACCTTACTCTGGTCTCTGATCCCAGCTCAATACATTTGCTGGCCATGTGGACACACAGCTGGATACTCCTTGGGGACAATTTTGTCCTGGGTGGTTTTAAAAAGAACCAGCAGCCTCTGAGGCAGGAGTGCATGTCAGCTACACCCTAGTGTGCTCCCCTCACTGCCTCACCCACTGCTGGCAGCCACTTGCCCCCATGTCTCAGGCACAGTCACTGGACATTGTTGTCTCCTGTTAATCTGAATTAGTGCTATGGCCCCTCTCCCCAGCAGAGCCCAGGCTGAACCCCCCCTATCAGAGGGGTTGTCATTTCACCTAGAGGAGGCATGACAGGCCATCTTTGCTCATCTGTAATTGTGCCTAGCTCAGTAGCTAACCAAGGAAGAGCCATGTAGACTGTAGCCAGGCAGTTCCAAGAAGCAGGGCCAGGGCCTGTCTGAACTCCACACTCAACCATTTCCTCCTTTATAACCACTCCACAAGGTAACATCCTGCCCCTGAGCACATCCCCAGTAGACCCCTCCCTATAAGAGTCTGGAGGAGGTAGGAGGATCTAGGGAACTCTAGGGTTTACGGAACTGTGGACTTGGCTGCTGGATTGGAGGGATAGTCAACACTCCTAGCTGTTGGCCCTGAGATCCTGGGACTGTCCCTAGGCTGGAGAGGGCTGCTGTAGTTCCCAGCACGTCCGTCCTTGGGGTGCCCATGTCCTCTTCTCTGCACTGGATGCTGTGAGCTATTTCAGGTACCTGGTGGAACCATCTGGTCAGACCGAGGTGTGGCTACTACTGCTCCTTACCTCCTGCCAGGGTGATTCTGAGGACCCTGTTCTCTTCCCCTGATGGCAAGAGATTCCCTCCCTGTTCTCAGTGGAGAGTGTTTAAGAAGCTGACTGGGAAATGTTTTCCCACATCTCAAGTAAACATCTCTACTTAGCTACACCCCAAGAGGCCTGAGAACCCATGGAAGGGTTCCTTGAGAAGGTTAGTTTGGCAAGTCAGCCACTGGGTCTGTCCTACCTGTGTCTAGGCCTGGCCTTCTTCCCTGGACACTGAGATCTGGAAGAGAGAAACTGGACTTCAGTTGAAAACCTAGGTGTTAAATGAATGCTCATTTTAGTTTTTTTCTTTTTTTACTGTAGTACTGGGGATTAAACCAGGGAGTACAGCAGTACATCCCAAGTTCTTAAATGTGGGTTGTTGTTGGTTTTTGTTGTTGTTTTTTTTAAATTTTGAGATAGGGTTCTAGTATATTGTCTAGGTTGACCTCAAATTCAAATTCCTCCTGCTTCATCCTCGCTAATAGCTGGGATCTCAGATACACCTGGCTTCATTTTTAGGTCTTTCTAATGTATACCCCAAGCTGGATTTACGTGCAAACCTAGTGGTTCTAGATTTCCCACTTTGGGCATCAGAGTTATCACTACAAATCAGAGAAGGATTCTCTCTCCCTCTAGGAAAAGTCCTGTAGGGTCCCAAGAAGGGGGAATGGCATGGTTTCCCCTCTCATCCTTGTGTTCTCAATGGGCCTTTGGCTCCATATCTTCATTCACCCAGAGTAACTTCCTAAACTGTTCAAGGGGAGCAAGTTCCTGCAGAGAGCAGGGGATGCTCAGCCACACCATTTATTCTAGTGTCTTTCTGAAGCTTAGGGTGCTGTTGAGCGGAGGAGGTATTAGAGACTGTGTCCTAGATTAAGAACTAGACTGAACCCTCCAGGCAAGACTTTCCCTCAATGCAGCTCACCTGTCTCCCACCTCAGACATATGATACTTTAGAGGACAAACATTCCTGGAAAATAAATGAGTGAATTCACAAACTCACAGTCAGTAGTGGCTCATCCAGATGGCTGACACTGACAACAGTTCTACAAGGCACTATACATGGTTTCAAAGTAAATCCTGAGGGGATTTTATTGCTTGGGGGGATACAAAAGTTACATGTTTTGTTATATCGGTCTTGCTTTAACTTTCACTTAACCACCCAGCAGAAAAGTTTAACTATGAGGCATAAAACGTAAAGCTAGATTAGTATGTTGAGCTGTAAAAGGCTTAAATCAACAGCTTCTGACATTGCCAGTTCTGTCAATAATCCATTACGATTATGGAATATTGGACTATGTATACAACTACTTTCTTTTAGTTCAGTGAATTCACTGTGACAGAATCCAGGAGCTTCCATTAGGAAGAAGTGTGTTTAGGGTTTTGCAACAAAACAATACATTACAAGGCACATTTTTGTAAGATTATTTTATAATGAATCACCCAACGAATCATATACAAAGAGTGCAGAAAATTTGTCCACATACTAAAGACCAAACAATTCAGCATGAGTCCATCTGAAAATCTAGAACTCCTAACAGTGCCTCCCACAGTCAAACTGGAGACTATGACAACTCTTATGCAGGTCTGCTTCATGAATCTGCACTGGAAAGGCTCACAGGTCCACAGTGAAAGCTAGAAAGTCTGTGCCAGCAGGATGAAGGATCTGTGATAGTAGTCTGTGAGATGTGCTAGGAAGATCTAGGAGCTAGGAAGCAATGCTCCAAATAAGACTCAGAGCTCCCTTAAAAGATACCACAGCCATCCTCTGCAACAGTGAGGTCCCAAGCTCCTCCAAGGATGAGGAAAGCCAACATGGCAAGCTTCTCCAGGAGGCTGAGCAGTGCACCATCTTTCCCTCTGGAGCCAAGAAGTGATGCTCATCATGAGCACCAGAGCTCCCCAAAAGTGAACTGTGGTCATCCTCAGTGACAATGGGGCCCTGAGCTCCTCCTCTGATGAGAACAACCAAGTTCACCAGGAGCACCAACACGATAAGGTCACCCAGAAGAACAGCCCAAGAGAACCAGCAGTCACAACAGCTCCCCAGGTTCTCCAGTTTCCCTAATAGCCTCTCTTCTCCTCTAGTTCTGCCTCTTATGCTGCTGGCAACAGTCCTCAGGTGGGCCTCCCACACCGAGCACCATGCTAATCTACTTCAGCTAGGCATAACAAGTTGACCACTAGTTGGCAATCCACCACAAAGTATAACCTATTCAGGATTTTTAGATAAGCATGTCCTGGATTATCAGGGTGACAAGGAACCCAGTGAGAGTTACCTCATAACAGGAGAGAATAGAGATGAATCAGAACACAGGAATGGCCATGTGAAGACGACAGAGGCTGAGGCAATCTAGGTGACCACAAACTTTGGGAATACTAAGACCTCCAAGAGATGGAAGCGACAGGACAGACCTTCCCTTTGGGCCTCTGTCTTGGTTTTGGGCTCCTGGAGTACAGGACTGCAGGAGAGCACATCTGTTGTTTTAAACAGATCTGGCATCATAAATAAGAATGTGTCATGAAAGCTGCGTTCTCAACCCCAGAAGCCAGCGATACCAACTACTGGCTCTGCCCAACTCCACAGAGCTCCAGAGCCTGCCCTAATCCAGCAGCAAGGCTATTTTAAGCATACCTAGGCCATACACACGAATACTTCCTAACCTGAAATCCATGTAGTTCCTGCCCTTACCCCAAGGTCTTTCCCAGAGGCACTAGAGATGAGGACTTTGTGCCAGGACAGTTTGAGTACTGCTGATCTTGAATGGCACAGGTGTGGGAACTGGGATCCTGGGGTCCTTTCTATAGCCCCAGGTTCCACTGGGGGAAAAGTGACCTCACCTACTCCAGAATCCCTGTCTAGAGAGAAGGATGTCCCACCCAACTGCACCCTAGTCTGCATCCTTTTCTGCTGTCTCCAACTCAGATTCTAGCTGATTTTATCACTGGCATTGGGGAAAATCATGTCTTCCCAGGTGAAGATGGCATGTGTCCAAATGAGCTTTTTGAGTCTGGGTTAAAGCCCTTTGGGAAACTCCAGGAGGAAAAATATGGTTTTAATTTTCCAAAGCAGCCCAGGATCCATGAGTTTAACCCACAAAACATGAGAAGCAGACTTAATAAGTCTGTCAGCAGGAACCTGAAGTCACAACGCCAGAGACTGTGGTCTGGTCCCACAGCGGAAGGTATTTCCCCCTCAGCCTGAGCTATGGACTGACCAGAGTCATCAGGGCCCAGAGGAGCAGTTGGTCAAGGTCACTAAGGAACTCAGGCAGGGAAAGAATTCACCCTAAACATAGGTGACTTCCAGAACCAGGAAGGCACTGCTCTAAGCCATCTACCCTAGTGAAGATGGGGACGTGCTTGGCCCTGGTGTCCTTCCAGCACCTGGATGAAGGGGGTGCTGTGCTGAAATACCGGCTTCAGTCCACTTGTACCTACCATCTATCCAGGAATAGTCCTCAGTTCTGGATTGTTGCTTTGGATTGCTTCCCAGGTGGCAGTGGTCCCCTGGACCTCATCTTCCCCAGAACTTCCAAGCTCCTGAAGGTTCCCACTTTCTCCACAGACCCTGAGAATTTGCCATCACTGAATACAAGGTGTTCAGCAGAAGAGAATTTGCTGGAGTTGAAGATTTGAATCCTGTCCTCACCCTTACAGTGTCTCCCCTCCGTTCCTCACCCAAAGGACTTGGCACACCTGTTCAGTGGGCCCTAAGCTCCTCACTTTCTGTGCTGCCTGCCCTGTGACAGCCCCCAAGCACGGCCCTTGAGGCCCACAAGCAAACCTGGTAGGAACCATTCCCCGGTATGCCCTGGGGAGCTCACCAGCAGTACCCCAGCAGCTGGGGGTCCTCTGTTTATTTGATATTCTAACACTGGAGCCTGGTTTTGTTTTTTTTTTCCTGGGCATCTGGGGTGGGGGTGGGGAGCAGGGGTACATCCTGCAAACTTGAGCTTCAGAGATTCAGAATGAAGTATTCAGCAGGGTACTAGGGAGGGAATAGGGGGCCTCATGTAAATGAGCCTAGTTCAGGCTGTTTTGCATCCAGTAGGCATAGCAGCATTAGGGAGCGACCGGCACCCACACGTGGATCCTGGATCGGCGGCACCCGCTGCCACCCACGGACCCTGCAGAATTAGCTTGCGAATGGGAGGAACAGGTGACTAGGAGGCAGCCCTCCGGAATCTCACCCCCAGGGTGTGCAGAGCAGGAGGCGGGGGCGAGGGCTGTGAGACCCCATCAAAAATTGAAATGTAATTTGTCTCCTTTTCAAAGGAAACTGAGCTAGCTCAGTCTCTGCTTTGCAAAAATATGACTTTTCTGCCAGATGGGTGCAGGACGCCCACCTCCGCCACTCTAGCTAGCTTCTGTCTCCTCCTGGAGACAGTGCTGCTACCTCCCCCAACACTGCTTGCATTCCTGAAGCAGTGAAAACTCTCCACTCAGTCCCAGCCTGGGGACGGGTCTGTGACATCCATTCGCCTGGGGTAGGGGGAGTGGGGATTGGTGTTTAATGAAAGGAAATGCTCCAGCCAGCCATTTCCTGTTCAGGCTGCCCCTGTCTCTGCAACTCCCGCCAGGCCTGGCAGGCTCCTACCCTGGACACAGTAAGAGGCTAACTCCAGACCCCTCCATATGTATCCAGCTCTCAAGGGTGCCCTGACACAGGTGGACCTGGCAGAGTGCAACGCCATACTTAATTCTACCAGCATGCTCTCCCACCAGAACACAGGAACAAAAAAAGAGGTAAGCTGTTTGGGCTTCAGGATGGTCCTCCTTGCAAAGACCTTGCCCAACAGGAGCCAAAGAACACAGGAGGTGCCACCCAGGCATGACCCAAGAGGACAAAGCAAGGGGGAATCTGTGTCCTAAAGTATCCTCTGTTCAACTGACATGGTGAGCCCTAAAGAGGGTGGGGATCCAAGCAGAGAAAAGAGCATATTATGGCCTTCGTTGCAGTAGCTTTGCCCCCATTCACTTTCCACCCAGGGCTCCATCTTAGCCAGTGTGGTGGCCATGGCCAAGTGACTGATGTTAAGGCCACATCTTTCAACTGTTGACTTGGGTGAAAACTCCCACTAGGCCTGGAGCTGAGGTCATACGGGTGGAGGTAGTGCCTTGCCTTATTGCCACACATTGTCACCATCACAATCACAATCTCCACTCTCTCTTATCTACCCATGGCTTGTACTCCAGAGTAATTAGGACCCTTTGCTGAATGGGTGACTAAACAGCAAAGTCCTGTATACAAACATCTTTTCCCTCACAGAATCCCTTCCCTTGCTAGCCATTTCCTGTTATCTCAGGATTGACAGTGAGGGTGACCTTGTGTCTTTCCGTCTCCCCTGTCCTTAGATATCCACTACTCTTAGAAATCAACAAGGTCATACTGGGTGTGGTAGCACACTACTATAATCCCAGAATGTAGGAGGCTGAGGTGGGAGTATTATCTCAAGTTCAAGGCCAACTTGACCTATATAGTGAGTTTAAGGACTGCCTAACTACATAGCAAGACCCTTTCTAATAAAACTAAACTAAGAAAAAGAAAAGAGAAGAAATCAACAAGGTCAGTCATTACTGTAGCTTGCTTGCCTATTATGGGATATTTTCTTACCATTTGGAGAATACAGACAAGCATTGTGAAATGCAGAGATTTACGACAAGGATCCCTGGACAGCACAGCAATAAGCCTCTGAGTAGAACTGAAAGAAGCCCCTGAAATATTTTTTCACTGCTGTGCCTGCAAACAGCATCACCTTTTACTCTATAAAACCTTGTTGTAGCAAAGCTTTTGGTGTGAGGTTCACTGTGTGTCTTACTTACTTTTCTCTTATTGCTGGGACAAAATACCCAATGCCCAAAATTAAGGAAAGAAAGGTTTATCTAGCTCACAGTCTGTGGAGGTTTCAGTTAATAATCAACTGGCTCCAAGACAGAGTGGCACATGGTGCGGGCAGCAGTTCATGGTGGTAGAAAACAGCAAGAGCAAAAAGGCAGGAGCAGCAGCAGAGAGCAAGCCTCTTTCCCTTCCTTATATTGCACTCAGTCTATGCACCCCAGAACTAGTATAGCACTCACAGTCATAACCCCAGCAGCTCCCACACCCATAATCCCAACATTGGATCATGAATTGATTATAAACTGTGAAGCCCCGCCCCATCACTACATGAAGCTTTAGGGGGACAACTAGACACAAACCATAACACTGTGATCATTGCCAAGATGGAACATTGCCAAGCGTGTGAAAAGATCATAAGTTATTTACCCACTCTTGCAGTGGTGCTCAAAGTTCCCTGTTTGGAGTAATCAAAGAACCTTCTACTTTTGTGAGGACATGTTTGCCTTTTGTCTGGGTGGACTTGCTAGACACATAGATAGCAGCTTTCAATGGACTGCAGACCATTTTTGGAAGTGATTGTAGAGTTCAGACTCCTGCAAGAAGACCAAGCTTGGCTGGTCATAGCATCACCAGCACTTGTTTTTTGTTTTCTTTCTGAACCTGCACCCCAGTAAGCAGTGTGCTTTCTAGAACAGAGCTTAGCATACATTCCTGCATTTCTAATAACTCAATTTCATAGTCATAGACACTATAACTGTCGTAAATTAAATAGCTTGGCAGTGCAGGAGCTGAGTGGTCACCCTTTTCATACACATACAGGCTCCGTTTCATGGCAACTACCCCCAGCCCCATGATAGGTCTTGAGGACTTAAGTGAGCATTCCTCCTCATCAGCTGCCTTTTATACTTGCTGCCAGTGGGCCTCCTGGGGCTCATCTCATCCTATGAGAACTTTTTAAAGGGAGTACTAGTGACAGGTAAGCCTGAACCTCCTGCTACTGGTACTGTCTGGTCCCCTCACTGTAGGACCTTACCTGGCTCCTTTCTTTAAAAGATCTCAGAGACTCAGCCCCCTTTACCTAGAGCAAATGTGTCCTGTCCATACTTCTGGTCATTCATGAGTCCTCCTCATTCAGCAAGTAATATGTATATGGTCTGGGTCATGCATACAGATTATGGACATCCACTGCTTGACTCTGTTGAGCTCATAAGGTCACCCAGGGACACCCTGCTCATGCTGTGTTAGGGTTTCCTTTTCCCCAACCTCACTCACATCACTGGATGTGGCCAGTACAGAATCTCTCAACAGGATGTTTGGCCATCCTGGTTTGCCTGGGGCCAAGGGACTTCCTAGATAATGCAGCTTTGTACCCTAATACTGGAAATATCCAGGCAAACTGGGATAAGTTATGCACCCTACTTGTCCCTGAAAGAAGAGCTATGAAGACATTATGCTTGGGTCTGGATCAAGGTGCTCAGGCCTGCCACATTTGTCTCCTAAGCACTGCTGCTAACTCAGGCCAGTGAAAAAGAGCAGGCTAGGGAGGACCAGGGCTCCCAGGGGATGAGTGAAGGAGGAAAGGATGGTGCCAACCTCCTTTTGTATCCGGACCAACACTGGGCTTGAGATAAGCGTGTACCCTACTCAGAGACAAGACCGGTAAAAACATTTCAGGGAGCTGAGGTTTCCTCAGCAAGCCTTCCCTGACCACTGGACATATTAGTTCCCTGTTCTGGCTCCTATGACCCCCTTGTACTTATTCTGTGTGACCCTTTTCTGCTGCACTGAAGTAGGGCATGGCCAGATCTGTCTTTTTCTCCTTTAAATACAATACCTGGTACATAATAAATACTAAAGGGATGGATGGAGGATGTAAGATGGCTGTATGGGTAGATGGGAAGGTGGCTGGCCGACTGGATGGCTGGATGGCCGGATGGATAGAAAATTTGGATAGATGGATTGATGGATAGATAAGTGGATGGACTGATGGATGATAAGGTTAATAGATGAACATATATATATGGATAGGTGGGTAGACAGATGAGTAGGCAGATGGTTAGGAAGATTGAGGAACGGATGGATAAATAGATGAATGGATGGTTGGATAGATAATTGGTAGCCGAGTGGGTAAATAGATAAGTGAGTAGGTGGATAAATGGAACATGTGCTCTAGTCATCAGGCTGACGCCTTACTGATTATGAACAGAATTGTGTTCTGTCTCTGAATCTCAGTGATGCTCTGGGTTTTGTATTCTGAGCAGTGACCTAAGCAGATCCTGTCCTGAATGCCTGACCTGCACACATCTCCTACATTTTAAAGCACAATTCTTGAGGATATGAGCAACATTCTTTCCATTTTACAGATGTGATATTAAAGCCAAAGACAAGAGCAGCTTCTCTGAGATTGTGCATACTGGGAGTCAGAGGAGAGCCAGGAGACTCACTCCTCTCCCTGTCTAAGCCCCAGATACCAGGCACATGCCTCATATAACTGACTCTCTTCAATATCTCTGTCCTTTCTAAGGAAACAGCAGAGACTCAGGTTCTTAGGCCTCTGACCACCATCCTTCATCCTTCTGCCATTAGCAGACAAACTCCTTTGATGATGTGGATGACCTCAAGAAATACATGAGAAAGGAGGTAAGGATCCTTCTCAGTAAATGAGGTAGAGGGTGTTAGGCTCACTTTAGTCTTCCACATGTGTAAAGAAGGGACACACACACACACACACACACACACACACACACACTTTCAGGCGATTTTTGGCAAACTCAGTGACAATGCTTCTAAGTGGTATCCAGAATCCCTGCTATGTTGGTGGGCCCCTCACTCCCTGGAAATAGGTCCAGCTGCTACTGCTCTGAGTAGAACTGACTCAGGACCAACTCTCCTAGTCTTCTCCAGGGCCACCTGCCCTTGCCTGCATGGAAAAATAGTCCTCTGAGCAGGATATCCACTTCTCCATTAGGGTTTTGCTGCCCCAGGACCACATCCAGCTGCACTGGATACAACTTTGCCTCTGGACCAGGAATCAAGTCCTTGCACAAGAGACAGGACCTTAATAAGCCACTCTTCACTATCCAGCAGGCTGCTTACCCCCCCCCCCCAATCTTTGTGCTGATTAGAGGAGAAGAGTTGGTGTCACCATATTGGGTGCTAGCACAGAAAAACTTGTCCCTTAGCATCCAGCACAGCAAGGATTGTTGATAGGCTGGCTGAGCTGCTTGGTCTTTGACATTTTCAACACCTGAAGGTCAAAAGAGACCCATCTTCCAACACTTTTCTTCCCATCTATGGACAACACGTGGGGGTTACAGAGCTGCTTTCCAGCCATGGAACCCAGAATCTGGAGCTACTGGGTAGGTCCCATCTGGCTTAGTCAGAGGAAATTAAGTCACAGAGATGGGACAGGTTGAGCCTTCCATTGGCCAGAGGCCATTGGTAGTAAGACCTAATGTATGTTAATTCGCCAGCTTCTTTGCTTCTATTCTGGCCTGACCTTTCTAGATACTTGGTGGTCACAGTGGAGGACACAAACTAGAGGTCAATTTTTCTGAGTGAGAGAGCTGGTCTGTGGTTGGCACTTGTTTCCTGGTGATATTTAATAACCAAGATAGCAGCAGCAAGACTGAACATACCCCTATCACCTCCTCCTGTCTCTGTGCCCTCCTCTCTTCTCTCTCTTCCTCTCCTCCCTCTGTTCTTGCAGTGTGAGGAGGGCCATCGCCAAATCCCCACTTGTCTGTCCCCCATCCAGGAAGAAAGGTTCAATGGACAGGACACCCCCCCCCCCAAAAAAAAAATAGTCGCTTTCACATCTAAGCATTGAGAACCATTTCTGTACACAGAAATTACACAGGTTCTGTCTGGCTGATTCTCACTACACTCTTCCTGGAGTCAGGGCCCCCATGTCTGCCCTGGGCTGGCCACAGTGGCAGCCACAATGCAGGCACTGAGGCTTGCTGGTCGTGCATACAAAGCACCCGGCTGGCCATTATCATTCCAGAGCCGAAATCTGCCCCAGTGTGCATCTCATCGGTCATTCAGTACCCTTAATGACTTGTCAGTCCCTTGCCCTGCCATTTTCTGTCTAATTAATTCTTTTATTGTGCACCGGATAAAGAAAGACAAAAGCCTCCCCAGCAATAAGGGTTCATTAAAATGCAGCGCCTTCACAGTTCTGGGCCCCATACCAGCCCAGTGCTCCGCCTGCTGTAGGCATGGTTGCCTGCACCCCTTAACCCTTGTGGAGTCCCCTGGCGCCGGGTGCCCCAGAAGAAACCAGACATGAGCCAATCAGGAAACCTTTGAGGGAGAATCTCCTGAGAGTCTCATGCATTGCCAGGGAGGCCTGCAGGTTTGGAATCCAAGAAGTCCCTTAGATAGACTGACCAACCCAGGTTCAGCTACCCTGAGTTTTGCCCCTAGCTTCATGGAGAAGAGCAAAAATTAAGACTGGGGAGAGAAACTAGATATGTTCCACACAGGTGTCAGGGTTCAGAGATAAGGAGGTCTGGGATTTCATCCAGACAGGTAAGAAGGTTTCCATCCCACAGGTCAGGGGGCTGACCACAGAAGAGCAGATCCAGCTTTGCTCATCTTCAGGAAGTCTCAGAGAGGCTGTTGCTGAGCTGTGGGCAGGGGGAGATCAAAGCAAGGGAGGAGGACAACAGCAGTGGGTGAGAACAAGACAATGTGGGAGACCATGGCAATGGGAAAGACGAAGAAAATAGGAGAGAAAAATCAAAGGAGGGACTAGGCAATGAGGGGAAAAATGGGGATGAACCAAGGAAATGTGTGATCAAGTCAACAGGAAAATCAAGGGATCAAGACAATGGGAAGGACTGTGGCAGTGGGAGAAGATCATGTCAATAAGGAGACCAAGGCAATGGGGTAGAGCACGCAATGAGGGGAGCCATGGAAATGGAGGAAAGCATGGCAATAGGGTGACCTAAGACTTGTATTTGGATACACACTGTTTGCCTGTTTCACTTTAATTTTCTGATGTGCAGATGTTCCTTATTTGCAGGCGAATAAAGAGAATCCCCATGTGGCTTGAGGTAGTAACACCATGATGTGTACCTGACATACGTGAAGTGGGCATGACCATGGGGAGATTCTAAACTTACTGATCTCCCAGGACCACTGGGATGCAGGCAGATGTAACACCAGTGCACAGAAAGGACAGGCTGGCCATCTGGGTGTCATGAATCCTCTTCTCTCAGAGTGATTCCTTGTCCAGGGGATTCGAGCATGAGGGGGTAACGTGTGTCTCTTTTTTTTTTTAGCCTATACTGGCTAACGAAGGAGTGATAGATTTTGAGACAGTGCTGGTTTTGCAACCCAAGACTAGGGTCTTGGCCCAGGATGGAGTCACCAAATTGCTGTGGAGTCACCAACTTATGCCCTAGCTGCTATGCACAGGAGCCCAGGGTACTGTCCCTTCACTAAGGCCTAGGGCCACAGCAGGCCACACAGCCTGAAACTGAATCCCTGAGAGAAGCCTGAGGGCCAGGGCAGCTTCTCAGAGGACACGTGTCTCGGGAGTAGATTGCTATGACAGGCACAAAGTTATCTCTACAGAAGTCCTACTCCTGTAGGCCAAAGCTGGACAGGAAGACCAGAAGGGCTTTTCCATTCTATTAGTACTCAGGGTAATAATCATCTCTATTTCCCCTTTCTGTCTGAACAGCGCTTTCTGTTCAGCCAAGGTCAGAGGCAGTGCTGTCTGCTCTGGGTGAGGAAATAAAAATGAGGAACTTTTCCCTTCAGCCTGTCCCTCCCTGGGATGGGCTGATGGTTGGGCACCCTCAGAGCTTCAACAGAGCCTGTACTTGAGGTAAGGTAGGCTAAGGCCAGCCTTGGCAATGTCATCATTCAGGAGCTCTTGAGGGATGCTGGATGCCAGACCCTGAACACGTCTGCTCCTGTAAAGCCTGTACCAGCCAGAGGGCCAGCGGAGTGACCCAACTGCTGGGCGTCCGTGCCTGGCTAAAACGTCAGTGCATGGCCTGGCATTTGGTGACTCCTAGGACATCTGATCTTGGACGTGCTCTGTGAGGACTGAGGGTGCCAAGGGGATTGCCATCAGTTGGGCAGTCTAGGAGACAGGGGAGGAATGTCTTGCAAAAAGTAGGGGTGCATCACTGTGCCTGTGCAGACTGGTCAGGACACTGGCACCATCCTTCTTCAATCTCAGATGCAGCAAGACCCCTAGGAGGTACAACAGGGCCAGGGCTGATCAGTGAGACAGCAGAGCCCAGGCACCCATTAGTTAATGTTCATAAGTCTGCCAAGTTCAGGCAAACCCTGCAAGGCCATCCAGCCCTTGGGAACCTGGCAAGCCCGAAAGCGAGTCCAACACAGCAAAGAGGCCTTGCAGCTTTGTTGGCAAGCCGGATGCTCAGAGTTCTCCTTGGTCAAGTGTGTCAGTGTAGGAGCTTTGAGGCCATATGGGCCTGGACAGGCCCTCTGGGCACAGGACAGACTGGCTACTTGCATTCAAGCAGCAGGCTGTGAAGGCTTTAACTGTCTGTGAACCTGGCTTTCACAGTACCTCCCCAGGCTTGGCAGGCCTGAACCTGGAGAAGTCTCCTAAATCCAGGCAGCTCTTCCCAAATGCTGCTCTTGGCAGGGAGTGAGGTGAGGGGTGTGGCAGCCAGGAAGACGGGTGGGCTGGATATCCCCTACCCAGCCACCCAATCGCAGCACCTCTCTCTGGGTTCCCAGAGAAAACCTAATCTTCCTCCTGCCTCCAGGCCCAGAAAAGGCTGAGTTGGTGGGCCAGCCTGTCCCCATGAATCCCCCACCAGCCACATGCATGGGGAGGCTTGGCAAGAGACCCACTGCCCCCACTTCCCACAACCATCCTCTCCCTAGAAACTTTCCTCCCAGCAGACAATTCTACCCAGCTCCTGCAGGGCAGCTTTTATCCGTTCCCAGTCTGGCCCAGAGCCAGGGCCCAAAAATGTCATGGGCCTGCAGCACTACACAACCACCCAGAGACAGCCCTGACTTGCCTGGGAGGGCAATGACCAGGGACAGTCCATCTGGACCCACTTTGCCTAATGAGCACCCTCTCCCCACCCCCCACTCCTAGGAAGCCAGTCTGGACTTG